>OZ005743.1:7293742-7476742 GCA_963930735.1 Dioctria linearis | reverse complement strand
TAAATTAAATGGGGCACAGTGTTGTAAGATTTCACATTGCATGCAATTGCATAACATCGTAATGCAATTAAAGGCCGTTTTTTTTCCACGGCTGTATCATGATAAACGAACTTTTACCTTTAGGTAAATTTTGGTTTGTGGGTTGTAGCCCGCATCGTTGGAAGGAGGGAAGGCAAAGTTCAAATATCAAATGGAAGATTTTAAGCAATACTATCGATTGGCATATTAATTTTTTTAAACAAAATTTTCCTTCAGCTAAATTCTGATTTTTTTGTGAATCGGGCCATACTCACTCCCATTCGTTACTATCATATATTATCGTCATATTTGCTCCCATTTTTTTTATAGAGTTCAGTTTGTCTGTCCCAGACATTTAACTCGAAAATAACGAAACGTAGAAATTTGAGATGTATTGGAATGTTAGGATTTTATGACGTGCACATACATCGACAGTGAAAGTTTATTAAATATATATATATCTTTTTTTTTTACTTTTTAATGGAGCTGAGTAAGATTTGAAAGGGTTACTTTCAAGGGATTAAAAAAAAATTGTTTTTGGTCAATTGGTTATAAAGATATAGGCCAAAATGTGTAAAAAAATATCGTTCCTTTTGATCTTCTACATTTCTAAGGCTAACATTTTTATATTATCAAGGCTAGTAGGCATTGGATCATAGAAAACAGGAAAACTGCTAGTTTTTTCGTCAATCTTGTAGTTGCTGGAAAAAAAATAAATAGTTTTTGTGTTAACTTATATGACAACTCTTATTAATAAGATCAACTCATAAAACTACTGTTGCGACCGTCTTTTTGAATATTATAGGCAAATTTGGATTAGATTTAAATATATACTTAAATTCGGTCAATCCACTGTTCGTTGATAAATTTCTGGCACGCAACCCTAAGTGCGTGAGCCAGACTCGCTTTTAACCGAATTATTTATTTATTTTCATTTCCTTTAGAATACTTTTTCTAATATGTTTACGTTACGAGTATATCAGAAAGTTTCTACGTCTAAATGTTATTTTACAATCAAAATTTAAATTAGAGAAGAAAACGTAAAATAAAATAATTTGTCAAAAAAACTTTTAAAAAGAAGCTTAAAAAATGAAAATTAACTTTTTTTTTCTCGTAGGCAAATAAGTTTTTGAAGTTGGCGTTATATTGATATTGAATTTACGACCGACGAACATCATACGAATATGAAAAAATGGCGCTATTCAAAGGAACACGAATTTAATTTGGTACCGACTTTAAGAATACAAAATTTTGGTAGAGTTTCAATTTCACAAATGTTCGTCAGTTTGTGGATGTAAACATTAAAGACAAAAATTATAAGAAAAAGTATTTTTTTTTGGAAACACTGATTAGATTTCAATTTCAATTAAAATTTTTCCAGAAAGAGTGCAGGTTTCTTAACAGAATGATTGATGATTAGCTACTGCTTTTATTATATTATATGCAAAGAAGGAGACGAACTAAACCTCATAGAGCAGGTACTCCATTATTCCATTCTTCCAATTCAATATAGACAAATTCAATCTTCCAAATTTTGTATATTCCTTTATTTGAATTTTCCTCCTTCCATTGATAATTTCTCCCAAAAAGAACTAGTCTTACTCCTGATATAGATAAATATATAAAGGACCCCCCTAAGGAAGACAACTTTAATCTCTATTTTATTCTAAATTTCCCTATATCCGGGGCAAAAAGGTACATATTTAAATAATTTTATTGATTTCGGGCGGCTTTCTTAGTTTCTCTTCTTCTCAACGAAGCCAAAAACAGAAATAGCCAAAACTTTAAACAATTCATGAAATTGAGGTTACCCTCGTTCTTTTCATTCATTCATTCACCTTCATGTCCTGCCTGCCTGACAAGAACAACAAGAGTGTATGGAACAAGAAAATTTTTCATGGAGGAACAAAACCGAAATAGCGAGTTCTAATTCCATTGTCCATTCAGATCCATGTGCCCCGGGGTCTATTTGAATAAACTGAAAATAAATTCCACCAAGGAATGGCAAGTCAACAGCAGCAACCAAAAGGAGCCCAATAACAAACAACATTTATACTAACCAACATTCTCTGCAGCAGGATTTAGTTTAGAGGTGGAAGGAATATTTTCTAAAAGGTACATCCTGCCTGTAGGCATTTTATTGTATTTCCTCAACTATCTACATACATATATAGGTATGTATGTAGGTACATACTCTCGTTTACAATCCTCTTCTGTGTCCCCATCAAAACTCGGCGAATGGACTGGACACAATCGAAATCCCCCTTGTAGATCCATAGATCTCTTTCTATTTTTCTTTGAATATATTTAAAGCTAAGTTTAAGGATATGCACACATACACAAACACACATGTATACAAAAAGGATCCAGTGATGGTTCCTAGTACAGTGATTTGTGATTGGGACTTCTTGTAGTGCTCCCTATTTCTTAGAATATAAAGTTGAAGGGTTACGACTTTAATGATCTCCTTTAGAATTGTATTTTTTTTTTTTTGAGGATGTGTTGTCTACACGTGGAATTTGGTTTATTTTATGGTCGGCAATTGTTTATTGAGACGAATGGAATGGGATTGGTTGTTGGGTAGTGGTTGGGGGGGGGGAGGAGGGTGGAGAAATATTTGCATACTCAGACAAATGTGAAAATTTATTGAAACGAAAAAGTTTTAAATTGAGTTAGCAAATTGTTACTGGAGGATATAAATTTCTTCATGGTAGGGAACCTGCTGCAGTTTAATATGCCTCTCATTTTTCCCTTGTGTATGTCTGTGTAGGGGACTTAATTAAATTATGATGTGGCTTTATACAAATGTTTTGGAGAGAGAAAAGAAAATTTTGTATTGTTTTACATTTTCCTGCAGAGAATTTTTTCTTTTTGGTTTTCAAAATTTTTATTTTTTCCTGTGGAAGCACGTGTTTTTAAATTCATAGCTATATGAAGCAAACAATTGTAATTGTGAGATTGGCTACTAATGTATGTCGTACTCGTATACGACTCTTTATCTATGGATCGCATTCTTAGGGAGAAAACCGAGAAGATTTTAACAGCAGTGTAGAGCCCGTGATTATGAAAATAAGTATCTTAAAATGTACTTAGTGTAACTGCACCGAAAGGCACTGTTGTATTCAAATCAATTTCCTATAATAAAAGTTTATCAAAAGGCAAGCCAACAACATTGACAGGTTTTCAGTAGCATTATGAAAAGCTGACTATGGAACGATCAGCGAAATATTCGTTCCTGGAAACTTTCAAACCGAAAGCGTTTCAAGAAAATATAAAATGTGTTCTAATTGATTGGAATTTAGTTAGTTTGAAATGAAGTTGGGAGCCCAAGGGTTCCTCCGAGCGTGGGACAAAACAAGGCCCATTGGTTCATCTTCCGGACCCATAAGCAATCGCAATAGGTCTCAACCGGACGCTATTACAAAGCCCTCCTTGCCGCCTTCATGCAGCATGTGCAGGAAGTTTGAGTGAAGGATTCTGTATCGCTTTCCTGAGAGTGCAGGACAGTGACACAGAAAGTGATTCACCGTTTCGGATTCTTCTCCACAACTATAATAACTTACCAACTCAAGCTATAATTTTGTAAAGATGGCTACTGCGAATTGAATGAAGGAAAGGTTTTGATTTTTTAAGTCCGAAAACTTCCAAAAGTTCGATATAATTTTGAATTTCTACATAATATTTTAGGAACACATTTTATAACCTCAAATACTATAAGGAGAGTACCCAAAGAAAAATCTCAACTTTTCTGTTAACTATCCCCTTAGTTTCCTCCAGTAAGGATCTTTGATTTTTGTCCTTTAACCAGGCTGTAAACGATCGTATTATAATGTAGTTATGATGTAGATGGAAGGCTATGTAATAATACTGGTAAAATAATTTACTCTATGCATATTTTGTTCAAGAAAGAATTTTTTGGGATTCTTCGGTATATAGCAAAAGCTAAAAAATGTTCTAATATGTTATTTCATCACACAAGCCATTAATTTTTGGTGACAAGTTTCAAGTCTTGGTTTGACTCATCCACAGGTCCCAAATAGCGAAATTGAGTGATTTGAAAAACAAATGAAAAAAATGAAAAAAAAGAAAGAAATGAAAAGTTTGAGAAATATAGAAAAAACAATTTTTTTATTTATTAAAATTTTTTAAGAATTTAAAAAAAATTTAAAAAAAATTTAAATTTATAAATTTGAAAATTTTTCTTGTCTTTAAATAAATATAAAAGCAATATTTTTTTACTATATGATGGCTTAGTGGCGGTAGCGATTCGCTCCATTCTTTTGAATTATCTACGTTTTATAACTTTTTATTAAAAACATATCGCATACAATTACGTTTTTTTTTTTTTGTGACCTAGGTTTCGTGATCTACCCTGTGTGAAACAAAAGATCACGTAGCGCCCAATATCTTTATCTTTTCCAGCTTTGAATCTACTCCCATGTACTGAGCTAGAAGATACGCACTTTGGAGTGCATATTAACTGGTTTGACTCATCAGCAGGTCGAGCCACTCAATTTCGCTATTTGAGACCTGTTGATGAGTCAAATCAAGACTTGAAGTTTTCCACCCAAAATTAAAAACTAAATAGGTTGTCTGGTGAATTAACGAATAAAAGTTTTTTTTTTGCTTTTGCTGTTGTGCCGGAGAATCCAAAGAATCCAGAAAAACAGCCTTCGTTAGCAAGAATTTTTTAAATAAAATGAAATTCAAATTAAATTGCCTTTTCCGGTGATTCATTGAATTTTTGACTTGTCAGAAAAATAAACTGCCGCGATAAAAAAATATGTAAACAAGAACAGCTCTGTCAAAACTGTCACATGAGTAGGATGCTTCTATAACGTGACTATATTTTCTCTTTCAACATTTTTAATACAAAGGTTCCTAGTAATTCTAAAGTGGGAGAAAGACAACCTACAGCATACACAAACTATACTGGAGGAAAAGTGGCAAGATGACAAGCAAATTTATATCTACAGGAAAATAAAAAGCTAAACACAATTTGTTCCACTTCCCATGCCATTCGGCTTGGTAGAACTGTCAAACTGTCACAAAAAACATTATTACAGCCATTTTGCGTGTTACACTGTCCATGGAACGAACACCATTTTACAATTAAACAGCTGTTCAGTAATGGAACAATAAATTTGCTGTACTTTTTCCGAGATGTGTACTTACATAAAACTCATACTTCTCCCAACCATTGTGCAACTAGGTAATGCTCGCCCATTTACTTCCGTATCATACTTATGGGAGAAATTTTGATGTTTTTTTTTTCTGTAATTAAAATTCTTAAATTCACTTTTCAGTATAGTTTGTTCTAAGCTGGCCTACTGTATGTATACTGTGGTGCTGTTATCTCTTAGAAATATATTTTAAGCTCAGTGAACTTTCACAACTCAAATTGTGATAAGCTTCACTGAAATCTATGGTTTAGGCTTCGAATAGAAAATCGGTCCTAAGTCAAGAATAGTTATGAACCTAGAATACCATTCGCCGTGTGTCGAAACTTGTTTGTCAATGAGTTCTATCTCGTTCTAAATAAGTGAACGAAATTCATTAGATGTTGGAAGACCAAAATACCTAAAAGATTACTACCTGAAATTGAATTCGTTCAGTATGTTAAAAATTCATTTTAGATTGAAAAACCATGCTAAATCGTAATACGCAAAGACAATTAAAAATTTCAAAAATATTTTTTACTATGCACAACATAACTCTGGTAGACATATCATGATGAGCTCATCAATGAGCTCCTCATGAGCAATCAGATAAACGTACTGATGAAATTTATTTGTGTTTGAAAAAAACTCATTTATTTACTTATTATTGTGCATGAAATATTGCATCTCTTTCACTTTTTTAGAAATGTATACTTTGGTTCCGTTTTGTGCATTTTACAATATTAGATGAGGTCTTCGATGAGTACATAATGGGCGTCACGATGAGCTTATTAATGAGCATGTCAAGAAGATCACGATGAGCTTATTAATGAGCATTTAAATGAGTGTCACGATGAGCTTATTAATGAACATGTCAATGAGCGTCATGATGAATTCATAAATGATAATCTGCATTTACAATTGATTTTATATATATTTTTCAGAATTCAAACTCCGGTTGCAAATCAAACTCTACGACACTGAGGCGTAAGGATTTGGACATAACGTCATGCTCAGCATACCGGCGACAGTCTTGCCGCGGAAAACAAATCAAAAAATTAATTTAAAAACTTAAATAAATAAATAAATCACAAAATCAATTCAAATTTTTCTAGTAAATGTCATCTGACAAGGTAATGACAATAATATATATTTAGTATATAGGGAGCAGTTTCATGCTAACCAATGAGCCCTTCGATGAGATTTAATACATGCTCATGAGACGGCCCATACGGAATTAATTTTCTATATGTTTCTTCATGAATTTCAAACACCTTGTTACATTTCAGTTAAATTAGTATTGGCTTACATAATAACTGCCCCTTGCGGGGCGGGTGACAAGGTTAAACTGTGAGCGATTTCTACTGGGGCAGCATTAAATTCTACTACAAAAATCATAAATCATTGAAGTTACTCAACTGCACCCCCCCCCCCCCCCCCGCCGTACCTATTGACTGTCGGATATACAAATTTAAATAATTCTTTCAACACTCTGATTCACAGCAACAAGAACAACAACACATAAGCTCTGTTCCTTTTTATTTAATTCGAGAACAACAAATCCGACTCTGACATAGAACCAACAACGTGCGGTTCTTTGTACAAAAAGGCGGAAGGAGCGGATGTTATTATTTCTCTTGGCTTCATTTTTATCCCTATCCATAATATAACCGACAAAGGTAAATTCATGAAATACTTTTCTTTTTATATAGTTAAAGGTATAAAAAGGAGCGGAAGGCGGTTCACGGGTAGGACTTACCGGACCGCATTATGTTTCCTTTAGAAATGTTCGTCGGAATTGTATTGTAGACGTTGTCGTTATTGTCTTCATATTAAGAAAGTGAAAATTTTTATATTGGAATAACTGAAGTTTTTTTTTTTAATTTTTGTTTTTTTTTCTTTGCTTATTTTTTCATTTAAAAAAGAAAACGAAAGAAAAAGCAAAACGCTTTCTTTAAAATTTCATATAAAGGGAAAAGTAGGAATGATGTCGTTATAATCGGTTTCCTTCTTAGTTTTATTTTATGATTTTTTTTTTTTTATTGTTGGTAAATTATTGAGCAAAGGAATTTTTCTCTGTGACCAACGGTAATATTCCCTTCCATAATAATGAATTTTTCTTGTCCTTTCAATTAAGAGGTGAGGGAATATAAAGGAAAATGGCACTATAAGATTTCTGAAGAGATCTAAGAAAAACAGTTTGGTAGTCTAACAACGTTCTTTGTGCAACTTCTTTTTGCATTTTCCTCTTCACTTCATTAATTAGAAGTAAGATACTTTAATAATCCCTAAAGAAATTCTCTGCTAGAACCCACAGCCTATAGATCAGATGGCAGTAGATTCCACTTACGTAGGATTTGAACAAAATAAGAGCATTCGCCATAATGTGAGAAGTTACATCGAGGAAGAAGAAAATCAATATTTCTGGATGAATGCACAAATAATAATTCCTTGTAGAGCTATTCGGGACACTTATTAAATAGTAATTTATGCTAAAAAAAAAAATCACGATGCTCAAGGTGAGTATCTAGTGAGTGACCCAAAACAGAACTTGAATGCAGTGAGATATGAGCAGTATGCGGTAGCTTATAGACAAATTGAATAAAGTTGTGGCGACTTGACGACGTCAGCCGAATTAAATCTGTTCGCTTTTCGTGAAACTCATCGAAGGTCACTTTGAGAACTAGAAAACGGTATGTGTAAGTAGGCTGTGAAATAGAATTAAGAAAACAAAAATACAAAAGGATTGATTGTTCCGTCAGAAGTTAGTACATCAGAAATATGGTAAAGACTTTATAGTTTATAATTAAATAAAAAAAAACTAAAAGGTAAAGTTCGGAGGAACCTTCCCCCCAATAAAGGACATCAGTTATCAATCAATAAAGAAGTTTTAACTGGATGTCACGGCTTTAATTGATGCCCCCCTTTCGTATTAGCAAAAATTATATTTCTTTCAGCGTTCTACTTTATAGGTTCCGCTGATAGGTCTAAGTCAAGGTACGCCCTGAGACAACACAGACCATCTGGAGAAAAGGAATCACAATCCTGAAATTCTAGCGCTGGATGTGATACAGTTTAGTCAACGACTCGGCCTGTCGATATAACACCAATGTATCGTGCCACGTCATAACCAAACTGCACTGGTCTACCATCCATAGAGAGCAACTCTTACCCAGCACAAGGGTACCACTCAGGCTGTCATAGGGACAACCTGGAGCCCTTATCTACCATAACAATACAGACCGAAAGGAACATAAATTCATCTACGGAAGTGCTCTACGGGCTGTCATTGGGACGGTCTATATTGCCTTCACGTCACCTCTGTTTCTTCGGTCACTCTCATCTTCATTTCAGATTCAGAGGACTTTAGATCTCCCCGCACAAGCGTTGTCATTGGTTCACAAATTACCAAAATCTCTTAAGCGTTGGTGGAATCTTCTACAGTCAAGCTTAGGATTCAATCCGAAGATTCAGCTATTTAGATTAATTTAAAAAGCCAACGACACACGTCGGTAGGTCTCCACTAGAGGCACTATCTACTACGGTTAATGATACTCCCTTGATGCACCTAGCTGACCTGCCACACAGGTCGTATAATAAACAGCGTGGTACCCCCATACCACCAAAAAGTCATTAAAAGCAACTGTATATCTTCTACGGCAGACTGATTCTAACTTTGGAAATAATATTGTACGGTACATGAAATCAGGTTCAATAAGTGTTCGTACTAATTTCATGCGCATCTCAGTCGACAGAAGATACACATGGACCCATAACTGGCGCAGAGACTCATACACTCTGCAAATTATATTGCTGATGTGACTACAGCAGTAAAGTTTTCCATTAAGCTCAACTTCTAGATATGTGACATAGTTTTGATATGGTAAGATAACATTATTAAGGAGGCATATCTGATGTATCAAGACCGATTCTATAGATAAGCATACAACTACACTTATTGGCATTCAACATCAACCCATTTTCAATAGACCACTCCAATTGGTCTACTGAGGTAAACCGTATGTTGGATGCCTTTCGCTCTTTTATCGCTATATGCATGGCCAATGTTTAATGAAATATCTAGTCTGATTCCTTGTAGATTCATTCCTTCACAAAAAAACATCAATCCAGATGCATCAAAACAATACTTGAAGGTCAAAACACTTCAAAAATATCCCGCCGCCAAGATATAATGGTCCCCTTTTGGGAAGAAGTGATGTGCCGTGAATTCATAGTTTTCCCACATGATGAAGATTTAAAACAAAATCTGGACTCAATTTGGACCCCTATTAGTCTAAATGAAATCAAAGAATCCCAGATTGCACTATCATCTGCACCAGGACCAAACGGCATCACTCCTAGGCAACTTCGAGCGATGCCTCTGAGTATCCTGGCGCGCATATTGAACCTAATCATGTTTTGTGGGAAATCCCAAACCTTCTAAGGAAGGCTCGGACGATCTTTCTCTCCAAGAATGATCAGTCCGTAAATCCAGCAAACTTCAGGCCAATCAGAATTCCTTCAACCATTATCAGACTATTGCATAGCACTCTAGCAAAAAGAATCAATGAGAAAATAGACCTGGATGATCGGCAGAGAGCATTCCAAGCCTCAGACGGGTGCGCGGATAATGCTACTCTAGTAGATCTTTTATTAACGGACCACAATCAGAGATATGCATCTTGCTATTTAGCTACTCTAGACGTGAGCAAAGCTTTCGACCCCGTCTCCCATCAAACTCTATTCCATACGCATAAATGTTATGGATTTCCCACTGATTTCATAGACTACATCACTATGACCTATGAGTCTTCTTCAACTGTTCTTGTAGGGGATGATTGGGCCTCCAACGATATAATACCTAAAAGAGGTGTCAAACAGGGTGACCTACTGTCACCAATACTTTTCAATCTAATAATAGATAGGCTACTCAAAAGTCTACCGAACCATATTGGCTGCACCGTCGGCAATGCAAAGTTTAATGCCATTGCATTCGCTGACGATATCTTGCTCTGTGCGTCCACCCCGCAGGGACTACAAACATTATTAGATCACACTGAGCACTATATGAAACTATGCGGTCTCAATCTTAACTCCTCTAAATGCAAAACTATAAGCATTAAAGGCCAGGCGAAACAGAAAAACACGGTTGTTACTAACGAACAATTTTGTGTGCTTGGTAACGAGTTATCGGTCCTCTCGAGAGACCAGGAATGGCGATACCTCGGTATCATCTTTAACACCAATGGCACATGCAAGTATAGAGCTTCATTGGATCTAATTCCAAAACTTGATAACTTATCTAAAGCACCTCTTAAACCTCAACAGAGGATGCATTCTCTGAGAACAATATTACTTCCTCAGCTCTATCACAAGCTAACACTGGGTAATGTAATGATCGGCTGTCTTAACAAGATAGACAGGGTTACAAGATCGTATGTGAGAAAATTGCTTGGTTTACCTCAAGATACACCTATAGCCTTCTTCCACTCAGCCGTTAAAGATGGCGGGCTAGGCATCCCCTCCATGAGGTGATTTGCTCCTGTCCTCCGGTATACACGCCTACTAAACCTTAATCTGCCGCATCATAACACAATTACCACAGCAAACACCTTACTCGCAAAAGAGATAGATAGAGCCGAGCGAAGACCACAAGTCCCAGAATTAGAAGTACTAAAATCAACGCGCTGTAAGTCGCGCTCATCCTTTCACTCTTAAAAATACTTTCGACCGTACTGTAAAATTTTGTGATATTTTCTTATCCCTAACTGTGCGAATGTGGAACAGTTTATCATCTACTGTCGGCCTTACAATCTCTGAATGTTCAAAATGACATAGATCAGCACTCCGCCACTTTCATTATGCTCCTAATCTTTTCCCTATTTTTTTCCTGTCAATCTGTGTTTTGCATTATAGTGCATCCCTTGAGCTTGACTTAATAATATATGTAAAAAAACTGCACATCGTCGGCATAAAGATGCATAGACACATCAAGGACAGCATTCGGAAGATCATTTAGAAATAGAGTGAATAAGAAAGGGCCAAGGATCGAGCCCTGGGGAACACCACATTCAGTAGAGCAAAACTATGATATTATGTTGTGCATATTGAAAGCTTGTTATATAAAGATATAATTGAGAATTATACTGATGAGACATCTGATCGATTGGTTGTAAAGTAATATTTTTTCTTGTATTTTTAAAGCATTTTACATATTTTTTGAAATTTTTTTCATAAATGTCAGTCTACTATAGACAAGAAATTGTGCACCTACAAGGTGTACGTAATATTTGCTCTTTGAAACATATAGATGAATATCTATTTAGTACGGAATTTGTGAAATAAAACGATAGTAAATATGATTTGCTTTTTAAATAGCAATCTTTAAGGGCTCGGTCATCTTACCTACCCAGTTTTGTTAAAAAAAATTCAAAACATAATTTATATTTTGTTATTTTTAGAGCCAACAGAACTAACTGGCTGAGCCCAATCCTTTTCCCGAAAATTTTAAGTCTAGGTATCAAGGAAAAATAGTTTTCGAAAAATTACGTAGATACACAAAGAGAAGATATAAAAAGGATGCTTCCAACTATTTATTTCTATACAAAGACAAAGCATACCTAAATGTCTTGTTGTAACACTTTTTCCTGTTTGCCTATTTGTGAAAATCTTATACTTTGTATGGTGGAATTACCTATAGGTATATTACCCTTCACCCCCTGGGTTTATTGCCAACGAAATCTCTCTCTCTATTTTTGCATGCGAATTATACGTTTCTGGGGCAGTTACGGATTCAAGGGATAAACTCCATTTAATCTGAGGTTAAACTATATTCTGCAGACTTTATTTCTCTCTCTTAACTTTTCTGCATTTTTTTTTTGTCTCAAGTGTTTTGCAGATACCATACCGTTTCTATATAGGTACCTACCTCCGTTTCTATAATATAGAAAAGTGGGCAAAAGATTAAAAGAAGGCTTTAATTTTTCTACGAACGTTCTCGTTGCGTCGTCGCTGTGAACTAATGGCCCAGTTTGTGAAAGATTTGAAGATTTCTAAGATGGTAATCCGGATTTATGTATAGTAAGAAAGTAAAGTAACGCAAATTAATTCAAGAGTAGTAACATTCGAAGGAAATACTTGAGTTAAAATTAATGTATGTATGTATGTACGTGCGAGGGAGTGAGTAGTATTATTTTTTTTTTCAATTCTGAATTAAATTCAGTTTTTATGGATCTCTCAAAGAATTTTACCAATAATTTCTCAAGATTCGAAAGGTTTGTAAATTTCTAAGTCGTTTTTGTGTTGGGTTTTTAAATTATAGTTACCAATTTTTCGAAATTTTGTCAAATGTTAGTTTCTGTAATAAAGAATTGTGAAATGAAGGATTTTATAATTTAGATATTTTAATTGCGGGGTATGATGGTACTAAGCTGAGATAGGATAAAGTACAGACTTTTAAAATTTCGGCAGATCAAATTCCCGATTGATGACAATATTCCCGAGTTCATATTTTGAATTCATAGTTAAAGCTAATTTAATGAAGACTACTTATATAGTGCCTACAGATTCTACAGATCCTCATTGAATAGATAGCACCTTCCTCCATTAGTCCTATAAGTCTACTACGATACATCTGTACATCATAAGCATATAAATTAACTTGGTATGTCATTTATGTACAGACTAAATAAAAACAGACTAAGGATTGAACCTTGCGGGACACCAGTCTAGATAGACTTACTCCCACCTTCACAATTTGTGTGCGATTTTCTAGGAAACAGGTAATCAGCTTTATAGCTGAGGATTGGAAATTAAGTCCATTATCAAGTTTATAGACTACTTTTATATGATAAACAGAGCCAAGCGATCATTATCGAGAGCATCATAAACATATAGTATATGTGGCAACTTTTAAGAGAACAGTCTTCCAGCTGTGACTACCTAGAAAAACAGACTGCGAAAATGGCAATATTTTATTCGCTATACTTCATAATTTACTTATATAAGGTTTTTTTCTAATTCCTTGGGCAGAAAATTGAACAGGCTAGACTGAGACGGGAAAAGTGTCCCAACAATTGATACTTGTTTCAATTGGGTACGAGAGACTGAGATCTGGTGAGACAGTAACCAGTTGAAAAGATATAAATGGTATTATGAGCTTGAGAAATTTGTGATTTAGCATATTGGAAAATGTTTCGTTTGCCCTGATAGAGTAGGTGCAATATGGAGAGTCTTTTATATCCGTTATGCCAATGCATTGATAAAGAGTTTGTTTAATGTATCGAGATCAAAGATGGCTTGGGATGAATTGTTGTCCATATATTCCCAAGTTGCGAATATTTTTCCATAACCTTCCTGAAGGCTGACTTAAATTCAATTTACTTCGAAGATTTGCACATTTAGATGAACGAGTCTTAGATGTTACCCTAGTGTTGTAAATTTTGTTGTAAACTTGAGTTGAGATTGAGTTGCTCCATTTGTTTTATCTTTAAATTTTCTTTGAAAGAACTAGCAAGTAGCAAGTGCCACATTAGTGGAAAGTTTCTGTCTAATAATTCTTGAAACGTTCTAACGAATGCTATATACTTTCGCCTAAATTTCGAAATTCATCTTTTACTAGCGGCAAAAATTTCCAAAACTATAACATTTTTCGAATATGGTCCTTGCTTTGGTACGCAGAAATTCTTCCATAACAGCTGCATATTTTTAGCTTTTTTTTTTAGGTGAACCATTTATATCTAGAGTTCCAAAGCTGTGGGATCTGAATACATAGAGAGCCTTACTGAACTATGCCACTATAACAAGGAATCAGAAGATCACAACATCGCTGAGATTGACGAAACTTGATTTCATCCATTAAGTAATCAGGACGTTTAGTATGAATAAGCTTCAAGAGGAATAGAATTCCTAGGTAGATATTTAGTGGACCAGTCCAGCATTCTGGGAATAAAATTATAAACATGGTCAAATCTTAGTAAATTGAAAATAAAGACAACATTTTTTCTATGAGAGCAATAGCTATCCAATTTAGGGAAAATCGAATTTCCGTAAGAAAAGAATGGCAGGATGAGTGTTTTCACCAATCTACATTTGATTTCCATGCTTTATAATTTGGCAGAGATCCAGAATTGACGCAAACCTCCATACACATTCCTCATCACTCCGAGTATATAATTACAACATTTAATTCTTCCATTAAAACAAACACCGAGATTGTAACTTCGCTAAGCCTAGTCAATATTTCATCCCAAGCATGATGTGCGGAATATCAGTTTCCAAGGTGTTATTGGAACCTGTATTTCGATTTGTTAAGATTTAACATCAAAAGATTATGCTGGGAATAATCGCGAAATCATACTAAGTCATCATTCATCCTTACAATAGAGTCTTCAATAAGCCCGAGGGGTCTGCTATTGTATATTTGTAAGTGTCATCAGCAAGTGGCAATTACTCGTCATATCGACTCGCTCGAGCACCGTCGCAATGTTGGATGCCTTTCGCTCCTTTATCGCTATATGCATGGTCAATGTTCTGATGAAATATCTAGTCTGATCCCTTGTAGAATAGTTCCTGCACGCAATACTCGCGCTGCATCTCGCGCTCATCCTTTTACCATTCAAATTACTTTCGGCCGTACACTAAAATTCCGTGATGCTTTCTTATCCCGAACTGTGCGAATGTGGAACAGTCTACCATCTTCTGTCTTTCCTCCGGCATTCAACCTGCGAAAAATTAAGGGCGACATACATCGGCACCTCCGCCGCTCTCCTCATATCCCTTAATCCTTTCCCTATCTCCTTCCTGCCACGCTGTGCTTTGCATCATAGGGTATCCCCTGAGCTTGGCTTAATATATATATATAAAAAAAAAAAAAAAAAAATGTGCACTAACGTCTTGAATGATGTCAGATAAGTCATTAATGAATAAGGAAAAAAGTAATGAACCTAAAATTGACCCTTGGGGAACACCACAGAAAAGCAGCTGTTAATCAGAAAGACGATCGTTGGCTCGCATTTACTAATATCTATTGCCTAAGAAGGTCTGTATCAATTGAGCGACACTAGAAAAAAACCGGAAAATGTGTGAAGCTTGTTACAGGGCATATAGAGTGATTTACACAGTTAAAAGCTTTTGCGAATTCGAGTAAAACTAATATACCAACCTCATCGTTATGTAGGCCTATTTTTACGTTAGTGGACATTCATTTTGTCTAACTCTTCCATATCGAACAGATAAATACCTTTAATATAAATAATTGAATAAGCTCTCAAGGATTTCGACTTCTACACTACAAGATAATATGCCATCCCAAGCCAACCTATATTGCACTCATCCAGGGGGACAGATAAATTAATGTTTCTGGAATCAGTCCTTATAATAAAATTCTAACTCAGACTCAAAAGATGTTAACACTATCTTAAATCAGTACCTACCTATTTCGTTAAATATGTTGACACTTGTTAATTCTTTTTTAGCAATTAATTCTCAGAATCTGCAGAATAAGTCTAATTCCTTTATCAAAGAAAAAACACCATAAAAATATATTCCCCGAAAAAACAAAAAAAAAACTATTTCAACTCCTCTTACTTCTCTTCTATCAAAATTCAAGTGAACAATTCAATTTTCATTTCGGTAAGTAAAGAGCAGATTAAAAGCGCAATCAACATAAATACCTAGAATTATCTAAACGATAAAAATTTACAGTATATCTATTACATTTACAGTGTCTGCCGCCATGCCGCCATCACCTATAAAATTTGACAGGTGAACCAGATTAACCTGTTGCACCTTCTGAGATGGTTCATGATAAAAATTGAGAAGAGCGCAACAATCGTCGTCAGCATCATACATACATACAAACATAGTAGAGGAAAATTACATGTGAACCATTTAATTATGTAATCCTCAGACAATTTTCTGGAATTCACTTTGACCGGTATCCCGTATAGTAACAAAAAAAAAAACCCCCATCAACTGCACTATCATGAAATAAAATCAATGCGCGCGCAGGTAAAGAGCAGGTGAATTTCTTAACCTCTCGAAAATATTTTCCTGTTCATGAGTGGATGGTTTTTTTTATGCTGTTGTCCCCAACTCTTGGATTATCTTGCTCTGTCTCTCTCTTTTCGTGAATATTGCTTAATGTTTGGTTTTTTTTTTTTTTTTTGTTTTTTATCAATTTGTTGAGATATTACTAAAGAGGTATCTGCCCAGCTTGCTGCCTGCAAAGAGATCAAAGACTAAAAAAAAAAATAGGTACATGCCTCAACATTTACAGTGGGACCCACCGGGATGCAGTGTAAGATTTTTTTTTTACAAGAAGCTTGTTCTGCATAATTTTCTTGAAAGCAGAAAAATTTGATTATTATACACAGGCGCAATGGGCAACGGGACGCACTAAATTGATAGAGTCGTTTAAGGAATTACAAAAAAAAAAAAACAAAAAAATAAATAGCTCGCACGATAGGGTGCCGTTCCAACTATTAATGTCAGATCGTTTTTCATGAATCATAAGTCTTATTGGGTAGCGCTTCTATTTATTAAGCACGTCCACCTGTCAAAAACTACTAAATATGAAATGAATAAGGCAAAGCTATTAGAGTAAACCTCCCAACCCCCCTTACCAACTAATAGATGAAATGTGGTATACCCAACTTTTGATTTAGACGATACTGATAATGATTTCTAGATGGTTTTTGCTCCTAGTCGTCACCGGCCATCATCCTTCTTTTGCTTCCTCATCGATGACTTATTATATTAAGCTCTCTGGGAATGGATCCATCAATCACAACCTCCTCCTACCTACTCCATCTATGTAATGCGATGTTTATCTGCGGATACAAATTAGATATGAAGTGTTAACCGAAGTTATTGGAAATTTTCTGTGTCAAGGATAGATTCCCCGGAGTGTACTCATTTTAAATCGGGCTTGGGATTTCTATACGCACTTGCTTGCTTGCTTGCCTTCATTTCCTTCCTTTAACTGGAAAACGCAATTACTGTTTAGAATTGCTTCGTCTCAGAATATCGATTTGATGAGAAATCATTGTTTAATTTGAATTGGGTTTAACTAACCCCGGTTTTAATTATTTCCTCTAGGGGATAATATGGTTTTGCCGATGCTGATTAAGTTTAAATGGAAAATTCTTATATCGATTTGATTGAAAATGGCATTCTTTTATTTACGGGTGGGGTTGGGGGAGATAATCAAGTTACTATACGGCATTGGTTGATTATAAATATAAAGTTAAGAGGAAAAAAAATAAAATGGAATAGGTGCGGTGTCGTTTTGAATTTGTTTCAGAATTAATTGATTGACGTGTACATACATAGAGTTTGTTGTAGTACTTTCCATATCTGTTGAACCCCCAATAATTATTATTTGTATATAAGCAATGGAACTGTTTTCTCTAATTGGAGTTCATCCTCTCAAGTTATAGAATTAAGGAGAAATTATACTCTTTAGTTTGATTACGAAAATTCTTTAAAATATCTATACGGATGGAATATTCGACAATAGAAAGGTCTTATGAAAATTCGAACATTTTTTGAAGTTGTCATTGGTATTGATTCGAACTTCATATTTTTCGCAATGCGATTAAGAATATCTGTGCGGGTCAAAGAATGTTCGGAGAGCTTCGACAACTATTAATAATAATACATTTATTAAAGGCCAATGTACAAAGATTACAATATCTTATACGTACTTTTAATTTTATGAAATGGTTCTTGGTTCAATATAAAAACTAACTAAAACAGATTAAGGTAACGAAAGAAGTATTAATGGAATGTAAGAAAAAGTCATAAACAAATAAATAAAATAATAAAATAATGTAAAACAAGTTGTAAAAACAAAATATACGAATATCTATAAAAAACAAACCGAAACATACCACCATAAAAGAAAAAGAAAAAAAAAATAAATAAAAGCGAAACAATAAATTAAATTAAAGTTAATGGAAATAAAAAAAGAATAAAAACTTAAACCTAACCTGACAAGAAAAAAAAAATAATAAAATAAATAAGTAAAACAAGCAAACTAACTAACTATAAAATGTAAAAAGTACGTGCCATTTACGCTCCTAAAAACTTAAATCTTTCAACAATGATGAAAAATGCTTGAAAGAGCCCGTTCGCTGCATATTGGCAGGAAGAAAATTCCTCTTCCGTATTGCCTGAACAAAGTAAGAGCGCTCACCGTATTGGGAGTAACACCGAGGGGATAGAAGCGGACAACCCCTTCCCGAATTCAAGAAGTGCAATCTCTCATACAAATACTCCGGAAGGTTGCTATGCAGCAGATTGAGTTCATGGCGGCCTAAATACGCTTTTAGAGGAGTGCCCAGCAGTGACAATACATTCTGCGACACATGAGAATTCCGACGAAGTCTATAAATATAGCGTATTGCATCATTGAAAGCAACATCTAATTTTCTCCGGCACCGAGCATCAGCTTTCCTAAAGATGGTACTACAATAAGCAATGATTGGAATAAGTAGCGTTTTAGCACAGACTCTATAACTTATAAGTTATAGAGTCTGTGGTTTTAGCCAACTGTAAGCGCATGCCCACAGAAAGGCAAGCATACGTTATCTAAAGTTGCCGTAAAGTTCCATAGATTTTCCCTATTAAATTTGAAATGTGACTGCAGCACTTGAAATCGGCACTGAAATAAACTCCAAGATTCCTGATGCAGTCAACGTACTCGAGAACGGAATTATTTAATAAAACCGGAGGGAGTTCCGATTTATCAATCCAGCTCCTATATATAGCTAGGCAGTGCGACTTAGTTGGATTTAACGAAATTTGATTCAGCAGTGACCAGTCATATATATGCTACGAAGATCTTCATTAATGCGACAAATACAATCCTCCATCAAACCTATTGGTCTACTCAAATAGATCTGGACGTCATCCGCGTAAAGGTGAATAGATGAATTATTAACAACATTCGGTAAATCATTTAAATATAACGTGAAAAGTAAAGGGCCAATATGGGAACCTTATGGAACACACCAGAGCGAAGATATATAAGATGAGAACAAAGATCTTTTACTTTTACCATCTGTAATCGATTGCATAAATAATCAGCAACAAGCTGAGTGGCGGAGGATGAAACTGATAGATATTTGACGAAAATGACCTGCAAAATAGAATAAGCATAGACCAAGTGTATATTTTTGAACACATATTAACTTATATAAAGCGCACATTTCTTATAGAAAAACGAACGTTCAATAGAGCTCGATTACAGGAACGACTGGAAAAATAATCTTAGTTAGAAGGTTCTTGATGAACATCATCTGTAATCTATAGTGGGACGTAAAATAAACCTTTTCAGAAACAAATTGCTTGTAGTAAAATTGAAGAATACAACTCTAGTAACACTTTATTTAGAACATTTTAACAACAGCTCATTCGTTAGTAATGAGGAATGAATTATTGATCGATCATGAAAAGCGATCACGCATACATAAAAGACAAAATCTTAGCTTTCAATAACTATAGTAGATCGGCTGAGAAGAACTGAACGATTTGTTCCTTCATAGCAATATTCTACACAAAAGAGAGCATTTACATAGTATCATAGATGCCATCTATGATACTACTTATTTTGAAGAGAGAGAAATATGTAGCCTAGACAGCAATAAAAAAGACCGGGACGTTAATTGAAAGACGTAAAACGCGTATATAACTATCTGAGGGCAGATAGCATTTTGGGAGGCCTAATTATGGAGTCGAAGAGTCTCCATGAAAACGGGAAAATCGAAAAATGTGCTGGTAGATCCTTATTGATAGAGCTGAAAAGCATGAAGAAGGTACAAATCACGCCGGTTATCAAGTATTTAATTTTTAATTTTTTCGATTTTTACTATATGGGGCCAGTCCGACCTCATATGATGTAAGAAACCAACATTTAAGAGTGCGTCTGCAAGATCGTTCGAGGTAAATGCCACTATTGAAGGAGAAGAAAAAATATATATATGTATATGTGTCGTAGGCATTTGACGGAATTCAGCATTTCACGAAAAGTCTAGACACTTCATGGAGAGTAGGCAAATAATGTAATGGTTTTGACTTAGCCACTTTTTACATTATGTGGCTGAAATTTTTAGACATTTCATCAAATGCTAAAAGTGTTTACGCCGATACTGTGATACCACCCTATATAACCAAATACTAGTAGTGGGAGATGGGTGGTGGAGGGGGAGGTCGCACCCAGGGCTGCTTTTAGCATTTCATGAATTGACTAAAAATTTCAGCCACATAATGTAAAAAGGGGCTAAGTCAAAACCATTACATTATTTGCCTACTCTCCATGAAGTGTCTAGACTTTTCGTGAAATGCTGAGTTAGGTCAAATGTCTACGACATGTACATTACTGAAGAGCAAAGGAAAGAAGGCGCTGGTAGTGCATATAACTACAAATGTAAACTATGAAGGTTAAAATCACACTCATGACCAGTTCATTTATTCCGATATTCACATTAATTACATTTTTAAATATTTTTAGTAACTATAGTTGCTCCTTCTTAGGACGGTGTTCTATCTGAAGTTTGTAAAATTTTTATTTTATTTTTTTTTATAATTACTTATTATTTAATTTTTTTTTTTATTTATTTAAAAAAATAGGCACGTTCGGTTTCGAACGCGTTACAGGCAGAGTCTGGGCTTTTCTTAAGTTTATGATAGGACCTTGGTGGTATTTTTTTGCAAATTAAATACAAAAAAAGATTATTAAATATATTCAAGGCCTGTCAGGCTCTATTATACTATTCCATTTCGGACACTCACTGGAACTTTTCTTGCCTCTAATAAGGCTCAGAAAAGTGATTCTTAATATTCCCATAGTGGGTATCCTGTCTGGACAAAGCAATAATTACAGGCTATTGTTACGAGCGTAGCCTTAGTTCGTTATTTAAAACACAATATTTATTAAACTTTACCTGTTTACTCTCACAAATTCACAAACAATCAAATCAACTCTTTATTTATCGCTAGTATTGTACTTCTAATTATCACAATCCGTTCACTTCACTTCACTGTCTGAAATTAGACTCCGCCTCCTGGATGTGAGTAACGCCATATTTATACTTTACAAATTATACTAGAACCTTCCTGAATATTCCGGTTTCCGAACCCAAGGTTTACTAAGATGTCACTAGCCTAAAGTTGCTTCCATTTCCAACAGATGTCGCTTGTGTCACTTTGTGGCACGTAACACTGTCATTAATCAATTAGAGCCTCGAATATTACAGAACAGAAGCAGGTAGAGGGGCTACATGAAAACCGCTATATATGCTCTCAAGAGCAGTAAAAAAGTAAATAAAAAAAGAAAAAATGAAAATTACCTATCGCAGATATTTTATACATTGAAATTAGCTGATTCAATTTATATTCGAGAGCTACTAGAACCAATAAAGGTGAGTTTTTAAAATGCAGATGTTATGTACATCAATGCTAATGTGAAACTATAGTATTGGAATAATTGCATTTTCCTTCCCGGCAAAATATGTACGGAAATTTGAAAATTATGTTTAAAGCTTCCCTAGTTTTGTGTTAATAGTATTATCTGCCTTGCTGAACCATAACAAATTTCTACCCCCTTGATAGGAGTGGAGTTCTTATATTTAATTTTCTTTAAGTGGTTATATGACTGCTATCACAATCATCTTATTTATGATGTTGGCAGCTATGCTTAGTAAATACGTGAAAATTGTATTAGTAAAAAAAATCATATCCGTTAAAGAGTCGAATTATTTCACAAGCACAAGTTTAAAAAAACAGATAATAAGTTAAAATAAAATTTTCTTAGCCATTGTAAATATGGGGGCATAATTGAAATTACAATTGAAGCTTTTTGGACACTGAAAAAACATCTTTCACTCGGTTTACAGCAATATATGTAATAGAATTAATCTTTTATTATCAATATCCTGATTTACCTCATTTTACAGATCATCTGAATTAATCTTCTTTTAGATTAGCTAGATTTTGTCTTAAATTTATAATTCTTTTCTTATTTTTATTTATTTTTTATTCAATAGAAATTTTTGACCTACAAAAGGTGTAGTGAGGGGGGGGGTCAGCGCGGTCCGCCATTGTTGACTAAATTAAAATATTTATCCTAATGCTGTCAGCAGAACGAAAAGATCTTCGGCAACGATAAAAGCAGCATCGAATGATGAAAAAGTTTACAATCAAGATATATGCATTTTCTTCAACCTGCTGAACAATAAAAGCCTGTTCGATTTTTTTTATCAGCATCGTAATCAGACGGGCTTTAATTTTTGTTTTCATTGGCTCTTTGTATTTTTCTTATCACCGTCAGATGGATATCCATCGCAAACAACGAGACTGCATTTGAATCGTAGTTATTTCGTATATATTGAACGTATTTCTCACAAATTGGCACGAGACAATCATAACGATGCTAGTATCGTCTTGGAAGAATGTTTACGTTTCCACCGCTGCAACTTGTTACATATCAAACTTACAAAACAAAACTGTTTATACAAAAAATGTAGAGAGTTTAGTTTTTCTTCAAATTCTTAGAGACACATTTGTGTCATAGGATCTATAGGAATTATTTTGAAAGAAACTCTCAAATTCAAGTTTATACACTACAAATATTCTTTATCATAATCTACTGTCATCTGTAGTTCATTCAATCTAAATTCTCATCAATAGATCTTCTGACCAATTCGACTTGAAATAATCAAAGTAAAGTATTAAAGGACAAAACTATATTCTCTCACCAAATTACATCTGCTCATCGAAAGAAATTGTAACATAAAATTTCCCACAAATTTCATAACCTCGAGTCCGGATGTACACTTCTTATAAAAACAAAACAAATCCACAAACGTTTCCTTTATCATTTCTAAAAACAAAAAAACAAAAACTCGCAACAGCTTTAAACAAGAATAATCCGACCAAATTGCAGTAATAATTCTTGAAATTGAAACTTTCAATTACGCTGGGATATCCACATAATCCTCTTCTCAAGTCGTGTCGTTCCCTTTATATGCCGCAATCAATCTTCTTTGAAAATACAGAAAAGATTTTCACCTGCAACCTCCGCCGCACCACAATCTAAAAATCAAATGCAGACCGCCACTTAAATTTATTACAAAGGAAAAGAACACATCAAGAGCCTTCCTTACATAAGGGATAAGAAAAGCGCGCGATAATGTCGATATATCAAATCCTGATCGATACACCTGCAGGATTTCGTCAGAAATGTTAATAACTAATGAAATTCCAACTTTCGGGGTACCCACTATTCCGATCAATATATGTATGTGTACAGGTATACAAAACAAAAGTACCTTTAGGCAGTCACGATCGACAGACGCGACGTGAAGAAACAATACATGGGGCAGAAAAGAAGCAAAAGACATAACAGAGTCCTCGCCGGCGGCCACCCTCCTCCATCATTCTACTCCACAACAACATCGGGATAAAAGGGGAAACGGTAGATACCTATAAGAAGGTAAAAATGTAATCTTATAAGATTTAAGAGCACGGAAAAGGTTCATCCGATTCGAAGGGAAAATAGCTAAAAAAGACTCAACGTAAATTTCACCTGTTTCCTTAATTACAGTGATTCAGTGTTTGTCTAAATCGATTTTGTGCTGTGCGAATGGATACTCCTCCTTTTTTAAGTTTTTCCTTTATTTTAAAAATTATGTCTTTCGGTAACAAGGACTGAGAAAAATGCCTGCCTGCCTGCCTGACTGGTGCCATAGTGCCAACTTGATCCAAGTGAGCTAATCCTTGTGGGAATTTAACAGAACATCTAAATGACCGGCGATCAATTTAATGGGGTCATTCGACCTCATTCCTGTTGATCCCATTTCATTCATAATGAAAGGCCATTTATAAGGCTCTTAGCCCTTTTCCTTCCTGCTCTTTTGGTCTTGAAACTCCATCTCTCACTCTCTCTATCATCCTCTCTTTCTATCTATGTAAAGTTTTCATTTGACTTTCTTTCTTTCTTTAGGCTATAGGTAGTAGTCAGGTAGACACAAAAAGAAATGTAAATGGCCAGCAAATGTCTAAAAACTTCAACATTTTAGGAAAATAAATACTTTTGGTCCATGAATCTCTAATGAGGGTCAGCCACTTTGCAAATATTTCGCCAGACACGACAATTCTTGGATACCTACCAAAGTGAAAAATGAAATTGGAGTGAGTGTGTGGATGGGTGTAGGAGGTATGTGCTTACATTTAGCCAGGTATGCAAACATTAAAAAACATCACGTTTTTGGGGTTGTTTCCGGTTAGGTGAAAAAAAAGAAACGAAAAATTATTTCCAGGGATACAAATTTCACCAGAAATATTTCAAACAACTAAGCGCTTTGGTAAATTTGTTTAAATCACTGACATTTTTGAGGTATAAGAGGACAGTGATCGGAGTCGGGAGATGGGGAAAGACAAGGGATAACGATTCCAAAATATAGTTAAATTCGTTTTATATGTGATAGAAAGAGTTTCGGGATGGCCAAAGGGTTGAGTGATGTTATGATGGGGATATTTTCTATTTCATATGAGCTATGGTGGCGGAACAGTTTTAAGAAATTCATCTCTGTGCAGATTTTCTATCAAAAAGTAATGATAGAGCTCAAGTATACCTAAGTTAGCAAAATAAATTTGTATAATAGTCCTTGTTGCTTACTATTTTTTCCTTTTTTACTCCCCTTGAGAGAACAGTAGTGTATAGTGTTCTCTCGACCTGACTCACTTAGTCGGAATGACCCTGTTTAGACGGGTGAGTATGCTGCCTCTGCCTCACGAAAACTTGTCAGTAAGGAAATGGTTGGGGGCAGGAATGAAACATCACCCTACATACAGATTTCATGCGGCAGAGTCTGCATACTGACCTGTCTCACTTGGGTCTATACGAGACTTTGTAGTACCAACTAGAATGATGGGGCTGCCATCTATCGTATATTATGAAATGTGTGGTAAGTGTTTTGTTGATGCAGTAAATATTCTTAGGGAGACACATTTGTTCAAGGTGAATGTAAGGCTTTCGCCTTACAAAATGTCGATTAAAATAACAGTAATATATCTCCACATTGTTATGGTTGCAGCGTGCTACACGATGCAGTATGCTATATTCTCGTGCTACTGACATCTAGCGGCAGAAATCATGTTGCGCCTACACTGTGACTGTGCTGCCACATCTGAGATTGTTGTGCGGTTGACAGCTGGCGGTCAGAAAAGGGGGGGGGGGACTGACGAGGAAGAAGCAGAGTTAGCTGCTGGCTGTGCGGTTGCGGGCTGTGCGGTTGCGGGCTCGATTGAAAAGAATTTAAAAAAAACTAGCAACTGAAATCTTATCATCTAACAGTAAAATTCTCTTGTTTTATATGTCCTGACCATCATAATTTCCTTCCAAGAAAATGTTTGCAATTTTATATATCCTTTGAGAAAAAGAAATGAAATTAGAATAATCAAGCCTCGGACGTTCCCCAAGCAACGAGAGTAAAATAAACGTAAAGCGGAGATTTAACCGTGACGAAAATTCGCATCAGCGGTTTCTCCTTCTCGGTCAGTTAGCTGCGCTGACTGATTCACTGAAGTTTTATCTCAAATTAATAGACGAAAAGAATTATATAAAAAGTTCATGCAATTGAGTTGTGCACCTAATGGTGGAACCACTGATAGTGAGCACCAGCGCTCCATCGGTCAAGAAGCCTCCCTGTTATTAAGGTTAGAGTTCTCTCGAGATTGCAGTTAAACTACTGCACGAACGGCACACATGTGTGCGCGAATATTGTGCTGACGAACTCCACGATAGGGTTAGCGAGCATGTAAGCGCCCGTCAATTCTGCCTTAATTCAATCAGCACGTCAGTTCTCACTTAGGGAAGCCCTGAAAACACTTGAAGCGTTAAAAGTCATCTTCATAGGGAATTTTGGAGTCCAGCCACCCGATGGAAGTTTTATTTGCAATTTACTTTAAAGTTAGGATAATGTCTTATAAAATATTCTAATAGGCATATTGACAATCAATTAGCCAGCAAGTCTGACAGGGTCGTGCGTGACATTTAAGACTCTTAAATTTAAAATTTTTTCATCAAGCACAGCGAATCATCTCAGAGCGGTCTCTACTTGGGATTCCCAGCCATAGAGCAAGTGTAAGTTGCCTTTCAGTTTTTGTTGCTATATTGTTTGTTCGACTACGTTTGCAATTGATTCAAACAAGAAGATTGTGTTTCAACACAACAAATAATATTAAAGTTAAAATTTCGTTTTTGAGTTGCTCCTGCTTACATAAGTGATGCGAGCACTTATCTTGAAGGAAGGTCGCAGGATTTTTATTATATGCTCCACTGGCGAACCCAGGGTTCCATGGCTATTGTCAAATATTCAACCTTAAAATGAATCTTGAAATCGTAGAAAAGAAATGTCTTGGTTGGTTGGTTTTGATTGAAAAATAACTGAACGAATTTATTAATAGGCATATATGCCTTAAAGAAGAAAAATATATTTACAATTTTTACTCGTTTGGCTTTTTGTGGTGCACGCCGATCAAGCTCATTCACCCGTGCAGTTTGTATAAAATTGCATTGCGCCGATCAGTGCAATGCACGATAAGTGCAATGTATGAAAGATTGCTTACATATGGGTAAATGAGGTTGAAAATAATTTAAGCTAATTACAAATAATATTTATCATAAAAATTTTGAAACTTTGTTGTTCAGGCGTGAACAGCCATGATACAGACGGACGTATAGGTTAGATGAACAACACTTCCAGCTATTTATGTGAATTTTTTCGTTTTAATGTAATTTCAACACTATTTAGAGTCATTTTGAAATTTCTATAGCAGGTACTTTTAGCTGTAAGATTATTAAATTCACTTGTTACATGTTTTCACAGTACTACAGTGCTGACGTGCTACAAAACTAAATGTACAGAAGTGAGATATTTTCAGCATAATTAGAACCTTGGAATGCATTAGTTTGAATTATTATATTTTTATTTATTATTAGGTTTCCGACAGGCTAGTGGCACGGCTATATTGAATATTATTGCAAGAAGAGGTTAGCGGTTTAAAAATGTTGTAACCAGATGGTAGCTCCTAGGAGTAACCATTAGGAATAAAAGTCTTTATTTATAACGTAATGAAGCGCTGAGGTTTTATTTTCTTCCTTCACTCTCCTGGAGCCATCCAATTACGAAGGTTGTATAAGGTCTGCCCCTCCACTGGGTCGTCACTGCACACATGTGCTGGCAATGTCGATGGGAGTTCGGGGAACGGAAAGATGGACATTCCATCCGTGTCCTCACAATACTACAAGTAAGTGGTGTAAAGGTCCCTTCAGGACTGGATGTTATGCGATGTTCGTTCGGTCTGTGTAAGACACGACATCTTTGTGTATATGGTATATGACATGGCAAGGATTTGGTTTAACTAACCCACAACTCTCCCTCAATAGCCGAGGTGCTAGCGTGCTACCATATATTCAACACTGCTCACAGACTGAGAAATCTACTTCGTCTGTTAGACTTGACTTTACCTCCAAAAGCTACTCATTCACCTCCTTAATATAACAACATTAATGGTGGAGTATACATAGGAGGGAGGGAATTTTTTACAGGTATTGCAGTAGGAGGGAGAGGGGAAGCTATAAAAGTCAAAAGATAACTAGTTAAGAGAAAAGGTGCAGGACCCTGTCGAGGTGGATTTGAAACCCATGATCCCTGGGAAAGTACTTCAAGATGTTTACTAACTAAATTACTGAAGACATTTTTTTGCTTACTAACTTCTCCTCTAATTCGTTTATAGGGATATATGGCAGAAACGGTAGCTCTCCATCTGACAGTTTTCATCTCTCTCCATTATTGTTGATATTCAGTTATAAATAAAATGATTCTCCCTTATTAATTGGTTTTGGGTCACCCTGTATTATTTTTTCTTTCCTAGTTGCACTTTTAACCAAATGCTTTGCGATTTTATGGTGACTGTCCATTTTAATTCTGTTTTATCGTTTTTTCTTTCTCCAAAAATTTTTTTCATTCTAGTCTAGAACGACCAGAGAACTTTAGAAATACGGTGGAAATAACTACTAACAAGGTTGAGTGGTCTAACCAAGTATGACAATTATTCAGGAGTTGTTCTTCACATTGGAGATGAAAAAAAATTGAGTAAGATTTTATCAGAGGTTATATCCAAAATAGCTCAGATTAGGCACACTTATGAGCTAATGAGTAGATGCTGATGATCATAATTCAAATCGGTGAAACGTTCCATCACTACCATTTCCATTGTTATCGAATGAATTCGTTAAGAACATTGCATTAGTGACAAGTAGAAAATAAGAGCGGCGGAATGTGGAACTATATATATTTGACGAACTGTCGCAATTTTTGTCCAAGCTGTTGGACAGTCTCCTGTTATGACGAAATTAACACTTTGGAATGGTGCAAAGAGCCTTTATCAACTTTATTATTTTTATCCATGTTCCAGTCTATTATGAAAGCCTTTTCGTAATACAATTTGATACGCAGGCTCAATGGAATAATCTTTCCAATATCAGAAAGGAATGAAAGATTAGTATTTTCACGTAAAGATTCCAAAATGAGCAATGAATGAACTCAAAACATACAGGTCCTATCAACAACGTCTTTCTGTCGGGAGGTGTTTGCAGTTAAGAAAATTATTAGTTATGCGTTCTATGTTTTTACGTCAATTTTATTAGTTATACCAATACAAAAACAACTGTAAATCTACTTCGTTCTACCTAAGTTGACCACAAGTCCAAGATTATTAACTGGAATTACTATCAAAATTTACTCTGCATTAACTTCATTAAACATTCGCTAAGTAACTCCTGAAATATAGAAGTCTACTACTACTACTACAACTACTACTACCTCTGCCTCTATTCTGAACAAACAGAACCAATTTTCCAGTGCTAAATCCTAAATTAAAACAAATTTGTTATTAATAGAAAGTCAACACTACGCTAAAACCCTATATCTCATGCACCTGAAGGAGCAACAATAATTTAATCCAATTTGCTCTTTCCTCAAGTTTGACAGTATTTAAATCAGTTTAATAATTCATGTCCATGGAGAAGGCAGATTTTGGGCGACAATCCACAAAACCATGATACTAGAGAGAGATGGATTGTACCAATACATAGTACGTTCATCATCAATGTAAGTTACATAACTCTATACCCCATATATATAGATGACTGTATCTACTATATTGCTCTCCCCATCTATAGTTAGCTCTGTACATATGGGGTGACTCATAAATTCCCATAGGAGATTCGATACTATCACCTATAGATGGGACATACCTACCTATCCAACCTATCCAACCTAAATGTGCTGCCCGCCGCCAAATACTTGTGGTCCAGTTACGAGAATTCCATGAGGGCGAATTGCTATGGTTTCGTAGAGTATCATATATATGAAAATCGATTGAAACCTCTTATAGCCCTGGACCTTTTGTGTACTTTTGAAGCTCAGGGTGGAATATAGTGTCTTTGAACAACGTGATGCCCTCCAGGATATGCCCATAATAACTAGCTCTTAACGGGACAATGGCTTGATTGTGTTAGACATTGTGTAGTGGGCAGGTTTAAGGGCCATAGGGCTATGACTAACAGTCAAGCTCAGTGTAATATTACTTGAGCTAATATTGTTATTATAATATGCAAACTGTAAACCCACAGCCCACGGCCGGTTTACACTGTTTCAGTTGGAATCAATTCAATCGTGTTAGCCAAGTATTAGAACTAGGTATATACCTACTTACCTACCTAATAAACATGCTGCTGACCTATACCGATTCTATTTATAATATGAAAATCGCAAGGAATCAAAAGGTCATTCATTTCATTTTTTAGGAAAATTGTTGCATGCATGAATGTTGTTTAATCGCTACTGCCGATTTATCACTGCTAAAAATTATGCACTTCTTCCAGGACAGGTGATTTCGAACGAAAGGTATTCATTAATATCCGCTCTCTTAATTAAATAGGGATTAGGAAGAAAAATTGCGTGACTTGCTCACCTTATGATTGAAGAATGTTTCCCAGAACTTATTATCCGTGACAAAGTTCTTCCCATCCAGCAAGCAGCGTATACAAGGCAAACGCTAGCAATCATCAATCCAGGCACGTCAGGTGTTATTATATCGGGGAACCTTAAGGTGTCATCCCCCAGTCATCCATGAGCCAAACAAAACGAAAAAAAATAAAATAAAAAAAAGTAAAGAAGAAAAACGTGGAAAACGTCGCACTAAAATGCAATAAATTACTTGGGGTATTCGGCTGGTTGCACTGTGACACTCTGTGTACGGCACACGCTGTCATTGGATTGTCAGTGCGTTGAGCACACGTGTCTCGCGCCAAAGAATTATTACCCTTAGAATATTCATTGAAGCCAATCACTTGCCTGAGTGTCGGCCATTTATTTAATTTCGGGCATTAAACGGCTTTCGGAGTGAGCTTGGTTGCAAAGGGCTTAAATGAGGGATTTTCAACTTGACGCCATTTATGTATATTTTCCCGAGTTTTATTTATTATTTGCTTATAGATCACGGACACGCACGGACTTTGAAAAGATATTATTGTTGAAGGTGTGCCAAGCAATTATTACAGCGGGAGACAGGTGCATATATGGAGAATTAGTACGAGTTTTTTATGTTTTCTTTATTACTTTATTATTTTTTAATAGGTTCAAGTTTTTGTATGGATAGATGCTGGGTAGTAGTAGTAGTTTTGGTACTGCCTTATTTAATGGGAATCGAGACGGTTGTTGGTATATAATTTGTTCCTTTATGATGACTACAACTCATCAGACATGAATCTAAAAATTCATTTTAAAAGAAAATTTGCAGCTGCTCTAATCATTCACTGGTCATGAATTCCTGTAGTTTTTATCTGTCCATTTCTAACGTATTGAAATAATTATGGAATTCCATTGGCTCCGCGCATGCATAATATTTTGCATGTTCGTCCATCAGTCTGTCTGTATTTCCTGAATCCACATGATAACCCAAGGCCACTTTATATATAGATGAAACTGTACAAACGGCCCTACTATACAAATTTTAAATTTAAGTTCGACAATAGGCAAAATTCTTTCGTAGAGTTGACAAAAAAAGCGCTTTTACACGAATATTTGGGTGCTACTTGTGAAGACGCTGTCAAAAAACCCCACATATTTTGGGTGCAGTAAAAACATTTCAATTTCAAGCGAAATTTCAAAAATGGTCTTAAGCGGGCAACATCGTCACATCATAGAGTTTCCATACAAAAACTCCGATTTTGAACATATTGTTACGTGCCACAAAGTGAATCAAGTGACATCTGTTAGGAATGGAAGCAACTTTAGGTTAGTGTCATTTTAGTAAACTTTGGGTTCGGAGATCGGAAGATTCAGGAAGGTTCTAGGATAATTCGTAGAGTATAAATACGGCGCTCTGACAGCTAGGAGGCGGAGTATTATTTCAGACAGTGAAGTGAACGAAGTAAACTACTTGGATTGCGATAATTAGAAGTACAGTACTAGCGATAAATAAAGAGTTCGTTTGATAATCATTTGTGAATTTGTGAGAGTAAATAGTAAAGTTAAATAAAGAAGGAACTTGTTAATTATATCTGAAATATTGTGTTTTAAATATCGAACTAATGCCACGCTCGTAGCAATATTTTTGGTGTAGAAAATTTGATCGATGTCAGCGAATATTAAAAATTTATTTAAACCACACATCCTTCAAATTTTCACATTAGCAAATTTGTAGTTTATTTTGGAAGGATGATCGTGCTAGGAACAAGTCCAAGAAGTGCCAAGTGCGAGACTCTGTATTAACAAATTTAAGACAACACACCACAGTTCACTCTTATGCAATTGCAGGAGAAAAATTGTGTTGCCAAGTCTTTCCACATCCCCCTGCTTACCATATTTAGTTCACTCGCGTACTGTCGGTGTCCTAATCTTAAAAATGGCTTTGGGAGAAAAATAATTAGGATGCTAAAGACATTGCCGAAACACCTGTCTATTTTGACGAATTAGAGAAATTGTGCTATATGAATGCATCAAAACACTTTAGGTTTGTTAAACTAAGTTTAGTATAGACGTGAAAGGAGATTATATTGAAAAATGAAAACCATTTTTCTAAATACTAAAAACAAAATAACCTTTCTTAATTTTTACACGGACTTATGGAGCCCCTCGTGTAATCGTTTGGTATGTGAAAATATTTTATATAAAACTAATTCGTCAATGACTGTAACTTTAATACGTTTACACCCGGCGTAAATTACCGATGGGTCGCTCTCGACTGTCCCATCGGGCGGGTGCATCACCGGTGGGTCACACACGACTGTACCATCAAGCGGCGTGCATCAACAGTGGGTCACACTTGAATATAGTTCGTTTAGTAACTAGGAAGAGTTTCCATATAGTTTAGAATTTAAATAATGAAATTTTAACGCGTATAGTAATTGAAAAAAGAAAGAAGGGGGGTTGTACTACTCCCCAACTGGTTGTTCAAAATGGGGCGTGTGGGGTACCAAATTGTTTGAAGGAGAAAGAGAGCGTGATCGAGTTTTTTGATTCTGTAAATATCATACGGACATTTTGGCTATTAAAACAGGCTTTCTTGGTACACTTGGGGGTCATAAACACCCCCTCTTTCATTTTGCATATATTTTGCCCGTTATTTCTTTCGTATTCATTAGCGGTCTGTTGTGAACGCTTTTTTTTTTTTGCAAATTTGGCCGACGTAATGGTTTTTCGAAAGGTCGAGCTTTAAATACAGCTATTTTTCACTAAAAAAAAATGGCTATTTTTCATTTTAAAAAGAACTGACTGGATTCCTTTCTTTTCGAGTTATCTTCGAAACTATTTAACAGGTTTAAAAGCTAATTAGATATGTGATTAGATGGCAGAATATAGATGCGATTTCATTCTACAAATATGCTTTAAAGTTTATATTTAAAAAAATTATAGAGCTGCGTCTGTACTGGATGACGATTAAATTAAGGTTTTTTCGGGTAATCTCAAATTATCTTGATACATCAAAATCGATATTTCGATGTAAGTGTTGGATGGATTTCAATAATTCTTTGTTCACAATATATGTAGTTAAGATATTTCGCAATATTAGGGATGTAAATTTAAGGAATGAGCCCAGATAAAAAAATTCGGATTTGTTAAAAAAGTATACCTATGAATAGCTCCAAAATGACTAAATATAAGTACTAGTTAATTACAACCCCTATTTGTTTTAAAAATAATTCTTTTCATTAAACCTCGATCGGATTATAATTACCGAATCTAAAATAATATTCGTAACATACTACATTACAATACTTTCAACGCCATCTTTCTGCAAGTTTCACTAAATTACTTTCTAATTAAATTGCTGCACATATAGGTGTGCTACTGAAAAACTACCACCATCTTTCATCTCGGCCAAATTTCATCTTATTCCAACGAAGCTGATCACAATCGCAATTTTTTGTGCATATAGGTTGATAAGATTTTTTGCTTCAAATTTAAAATAAAATAAAAAAGTACTAGAAGTCCGCACTAGTGAATATTTTGTTGAAAAAAATTCTATTATTAACAAAATTTTAAGCTTCATTAAGCTTCCTCTGGCATTTGAATCAGAAAAATCGGTTGCTCCGTTCTTGAGATTTGATTTTTTTTTAAATGACGTTTCATCATAAAATCACATAATTTCTAAGCCTCCTAGCGGTGGAGTGGTAGGGGGAAACAAAAAAATATAGGTAAGCTATTTTGGTGTTCCCTACAAACTATGAAAGTTTCATCCAAATCGGAGATTGTCGGGTGCGACGATACCGCCCCGCCAGATGAAGCGAAGCATGAATTAGAGCGATGTCTCACAGTGAAGAACATGAATATGGACGCCGCGCAGGCGTGAACGTGTTAAACAAGAGACATTAAAATTTCGGTTGGAATAAGCTATGGTATAACAATATATGTATGTAGTTCATCAATTGGAGATGTCAGTGGTACAGAAATTTTACACAATTGAAATGAAAAAAAGAAATGTTATTCATCCTGGGAAACAATGCAAATTTTAAAATACTTCTCCCAAGGAAGTTAATCTTTTTCTAAATGAAAATGCATAAATTCTCCAAATCTTTCTCCAATATATAACTAGATGAAAATAGTTTATTCAACCCACAAAACTACATATACATAAAGCATTCCATCTATAAAAGTACACTATAAACTATATTCTAAACGGTAAAATTTATCATAAAATTACAAAATTTATTACACTTTAAAAAAAAATATATGAAATATACTCGTTCTTCTCCCATTACATATCTACTAATTTCAATATCTTGACATAACTTTGATTTGATCGTAACTCTATACACTTTTAGTGCTACTTTGATGATGGAAATAATATTCATCTCTCGCGGCCTAACTAAAACCAGAAGCCTAAAAAAGAAAAAAAAAACACAAAAATATTGATGACATTTCCTTGTACACCTTCAGTAGGAGTATCACGCCATTATTATTCATTTATAAAAAAAGAAGAAAAAAAAACATCTTCAAAATTTTGACTAGAAGTCATAAATAGCCCACCTGAAATCCTATAAACACACACACACATCATAGAGAGTTAGGGAACCTACCTACTAGACATATTATATGAAATGATATCCATTTACCCAATTTGATGAAGGACGGTTGTTCTTTCAGTTTTCACCTAGTCATCCTAATCCCAAAAATTAGTACCATCATAAAATTTAACGAATCTTTCTTTAAAAGCATCGCCTAATTCAGGGTAATCGATAAAAATTTCAAATTATGATATCGACGCGTTTAGATAACACAAATCAGTTTCACATTAAAATGTGTGATCATGTCAGGTATAAGTATATCCACCTAAAAAACGAAATAAAGGAAAACCAACCGCCTATAAACAAAGCATCCATCCAAAGTGAAAGAACCATCCGGATGCTCCAAACTCCTCTATACTATAAAGTCTGTGTAACGTAGGTATACGTACGATTGCAGCCAGAAAATGTATCTTGAAAAATGTTTCATTCGTCTTTTAGCTAAATGGACTTATTGTGTCCACGTTATCATTCGGATACCTTGGTTATCGGTTAATGCACGCATCATTTATAGATAGATTCATGCATGCATGCATATACTAAGCCAAGCCAGACAGACGATGGTAACCTCTTCACACCTTCGGTCTGATATTGTACACAGTTTAAATAAGGAATTTATTAAAGGTTTCCATGAAAGGCTACTATACATAGGTACTATCAACATGAGCTGACAGATTTTGTATTGAGGTTAGAATGCGCAACAAGATAAGCTGCTTTGGAGTGTGTTGTCCGACTTTGCTGGTATCTTCTTTAATGAAGTTTTCTCTGATGGATATGTTTTCAACTAGATTTTGATGTGTGATTTAAGGTATGCATTTGAAGTTTTGTAATTTGTGTTTTTTTTTTGTTTTTTTTTTGTATGTAAGTCGTTAAGATAAGTTAGACGCGCATAATGGAAATTGTGCACAGGAAATCTAGGTTTTTTAGGTAGAGTAAGATATATTTATTTATAAAGATTTGGATATATATTTTCTTTAGAATGAGTGTCGGTTCAGTAATGAAAATGAGTTTTAATTCTTCGGACTTCTATGGTTTATGAATGGTTTAAAGTTTTAATTTAGAGTTATTTTTCAATCATCAATGGAATAAAAACGAGGAGCTTAAACAAAAATCAATTTACAGGTACTTATTTATTTCTTTATATTTATTTATATTGATTTAGTTAATAAGATAGTACACAGATTAGTCCAATTAAGATACTACCTTAAGAGTAAATTAGATAGAATAAAAATACTAAAGTAAAAAGAAGAGAAGCAAAAACAAGTTCAAGTTGGCATTAATATTTCCAGTAAGTTAAGCTGGACAGATCACATCTTCTCGGTTGCCAAAGAAGCATCAAAATGTCTTGGTTTTTTGAAAAGGTGTAAGAAATATTTCGGCCCATCAAATATAGCGCTCCTCTACAAGTCCTACATCAGACCTAGAATGGAATACAATTCCCATATCTGGGCCGGGGCTGGTCGCACAGCCTTAGCTTCATTGGATATTGTCCAAAAGAGAGCCTGCAAGCTCATTGGCGATGTGGCAATTACTCGTCATATCGACTCGCTCGAGCACCGTCGCAATGTTGGATGCCTTTCGCTCCTTTATCGCCATATGCATGGTCAATGTTCTGATGAAATATCTAGTCTGATCCCTTGTAGAATAGTTCCTGCACGCAATGCTCGCGCTGCATCCCGCGCTCATCCTTTTACCCTTCAAATTACCTTCGACCGTACACTAAAATTCCGTGATGCTTTCTTATCCCGAACTGTGCGAATGTAGAACAGTCTACCATCTTCTGTCTTTCCTCCGGCATACAACCTGCGAAAGTTTAAGGGCGACATACATCGGCACCTCCGCCGCTCTCCTCATATCCCTTAATCCTTTCCCTATCTCCTTCCTGCCACGCTGTGCTTTGCATCATAGGGTATCCCCTGAGCTTGGCTTAATAATATAAAAAAAAAATGAAACAATGAGTAAGAAGTAAGAAATAAAAATTATAAATTGCAAAAAATAAAAAAAATAAAAAAAAATAGAAAAAAAGAGATAAAAACAACAAATTCTAAATAAAAATAATAATAGTAAATTAATCGAAGAAAATATTATTAGAGTGCTAAGTTAGAACATTTATATTATAGGAAACCTAAAATACTAAAGTAGTTAGAAACTAAATAAAAATACTAAGATTCAGAAGTTCAGATATATTATTCTGAGTACAAAATTTATATAGCAAAAGCAAACAAAGAATAAAAGATAAAAAATAAGGAAAAGAAATATAAAGTAAAATTAGATGCAAAGCAAAGCCAAAAAAATAGTGAAGATAAAAATAGAGAAAAATTAAAGAAAAAAGTTGAGAAAAAAGAAAAGTGGGCAAAGCAAAAAAAAAAACAAAAAGGAATGCAACAAGGGAAAAAAAAGATGAAGCAAACCAAGCAATAAATAAAAAAAGCTAATAAATCAAAAATAGTATAATTAACTTTACGATCAGTGTCCAATCTCGTTTAGGATTAATCTTTTAAATGTCAGAGAGCCTGAGCTGAAAATATCAATATTACTGAATCCTACATTGTAAGTCTTCTGAATTCGGGGTATAGCGGAGACTTTTCCCGTAGGTTAGTTCTAGAGAAGGGTAATCTGAAGGAAGTGTATTGTCTTGCGTATCTGAAAGGAATATTAATGCAAATTTTGGAAATCAAATCAGGACAGTGCACAACACCATTCAGAATTTTGTGTAAGAAAACTGTATCAAGATAAGCGCGACAATGTTTTAAGGATAGAATGTTGAATCTAACTTATCTAGCATTGTACTCTAATTCACTATGTTCCAGTTTATGCAGTAGTATTCTTGTGAATTTTCTCTGGACAGATTCAAGTTGATTACTGTAGCAAGAGTAAAAAGGGTTCCAAATTTGGCATGCGTACTCTAGAGTGCTTCTCACCAGTGAAACGTACAGACAAATAAAGGTAGAACTTGATTTAAATGAAACCAAGAAGACGATATGCTTTAGCAGTAATAAGGTTTAAGTGTATTGTAATTGTAATTTTGTACTGGAATGAGATAGCATCACGCTTTCTTAAGAAAGTTATGATCTTACATTTATTTATATTTAGCTCCAAATAATTATTTTTGCACCAGTTTTCGAGCCTTGCATTGCAATATCGTCTTGGAGGATCTCGCAATCATGAATGTCCGAAATAACGCTGAAAATTTTAGCGTCGTCAGCGTACAATAAAGTGTCCGAAGTTATCTAACCTGGTAAATCACTGATGTATATCAGGAAGGTAAAAGGGCCAAGAATAGTACCGTGAGGAACACCCGATGTTTGTTCAAAAGAATTGGATTGAAAACACCCAAACAGCCATGCCCGTCCTTTCTCTTAAGTATGATTGAACAAAAAAAACGGCGTCCATATCAAAACAAATTTTTGACATTTTTATAAGACATTGACTGTGGCGAATCTTATCGAAAGCCTTAGCAAAGTTAGTGTATATGGAATCTACCTGTTTATTTTCGTCAAGAGCAGAAGCAATGGTATCTGTAAAAAGGGCTAAATTTGTAACCGTCGAGCGTCCAGGAAAGAATCCATGTTGCGAGTTTGATAGGAAAGGCATAGTTTGGTGAAGAAGCTGATTATACGTAACTCTTTCGAAAATTAAAGCTAGCGCATTGGAAATGGATATTGGACGATAGTTAGTTACAAATCTAGGATCGCCTCCTTTAAGGACTGCGGTGACGAAAACGCGTTTTAATGTTGGTTTAAAAACCTTTTTGATTATTGATAAATTAAATAAAGTACTTAACGGTTTCGCAAGGCAAGTAGAACATTTATAGTAAAAAAGGTTAGGTATGCCATCTGGTCCTGGATTTTTGTTGCAATTATATATAAATATATATGTAGTCCTTTTTTATGAAAGAATTGATGCCTTTTAGATTGAAATTGGAATCAAGGAATTTCTGGAATACTAACGAATTTCATTGTGAAGGAAAACGTCAAAGAGAATCAAATTACGATTATTGAAAGGGGAATGGCCATTTCAGGTCCGATATCAACAGACATGAGAGATGTCTTAAAGATGCATTATGATATTCTAACCATATTTTAATAACAATGTTTATATTAATTAAGTGATGGAAAGCTGGGTGGGGGGGGGGGTTGTCAAATTTTGATCTACAGAATCGAATTCCTTAGGTCCTGAGAAGAAGTTTGAGTACCCACACTCCTATACTCGGTGGTTTAAATATCCATCCCCATACTAATTTTTTAGTGTTTCCCTCTTTTTTATTCGAACCACTGGATTTTTCGCACTTTAGATTGGCTCTAATTCGGTAGGGTTATGTCCGATTACATAACTGGTTTCACTGTTCAGCTCAGCTCACTATCAGCTACAATACGTAGCGGAAAATTTTTCTTTGCATACTTTTTTGAGGTCTCGCCGAATACTATTGGGTAGTATACTGTTTTTCCCGATTCAGAAAAATATCCCGGGAAGTTTTTGCCTCCGGAAAACCCATTTTCATGCAATTGGGTTACATACACCCCAGTCACTGCATTTCGGTTATATTTTTCTAATTATTTCATCCATGGCCAATAGTGCTCTGTTGTAAACATTTTTTCATATGAAGTAATTTTTCACGACACACTAATTCCGCGCGCAATCACAAGAAGTAGAAAAATCGACTTTTTCACCCAAGAAAGTCGTTCAAGCTATATCCGATTGCCAAAGCTTTTGCCCACTTAATTGAAATAAATATTGTTCAGAATATCTGTTCAAGAAGGAATTTATTTGGATTCTCCGGTATATGGCAAAAGCTAAAAAATGTTTTTAATTTGTTATTTCATCACACAACCCATTATATTTTTGGTGACAAGTTTCAAGTCTTGGTTTGACTAATCAACAGGTCACAAATAGCGAAATTGAGTGACTTGAAAAACAAATGTAAAAATAGAGCAAAGAAAAGAACTGAAAAAATTTAAAAAAATTGAGAAAAATAGAAACAAACAATTTTTTATTAAGAAATTTAAAAAAATTTTAAAAACCAGATTCATTCGAAACGAATCGAACCTGTATATGCCCGAAGTGGGCTGAAAATAGAAAATATAAAAAGGAAGAAGAAAAAGTGTTTCGTGTTAGCAGCAAACCTTACACTCATCGGTACGGATTGGTTTTCTACATGCTGTAGACGCTTGAAACAGATGAAATTGATCTCTTCTCTGATTTTCGAAATTTTTCGTTCACATGCGAATAGGGAATAAGAAATTATGCTTGTTACAATGGACACAATTTGAGTATAAGGTAATTAGCTACATTAACGAATGGCACTGGGTGAGTGTGTCTTATAACGATGAAATCCAGGCGACCTTCGGTTTCCACCTTAGCCTTGTCTCGATATGCCGGTTCTGCAGAGATGGACCAACCGTTATCAGCATACTCATGGTAACAAAACATCCAATGCTGATTACTACACACAAATTGAATCTTTGGCATAAATAAAAAAACCGCAACGCTGGTAACCCGAACGCTCGGATGGTACTTATATACCCTTCATGTTGCTACTCAAAAGAGGAAGAAGAGTAAATTAATTATGAAAACGTGTGTGAAGTGTGTTGTGAAGTGTGTAGTGTAACGTTCGGGATTTCAACGTTAAATACCTCGGAAATTATAAGTTTTCACTTAAAATAAATTCGTGATTTGTGAGTAAATTGGAACAAGTACACAAAATTTGAACAAAATCGGAGAGTTTTCCCTAATCTTGACTTAAGCCAAAACTTAAAATTTTAAATAACTCTACGCCATCTGTATGTCAAAAATTCTCTGTTAGTTCCCAGTGAACAGACAATTATTTTGCAAAATTTAATATTAATTCCAGTAGTTTTTAAATATTGATGGAACGTTGAGTGTGCTAAAATATTAATAAACTTAATTTTGCAACCATCACCGAGGTCCGGAACATACGCAAAATTACAGAAAAACAAAAGTTCTTATAATTTCCATAAAAAAAATTTCGTAAGTTCTGTAAACTTAAAGCAATGTTTACTTTCATATTTTCCACAATGTGTTTAATTTTCACCTCATTCCGCCCCCGCAATATCATTTTTCTTGCAAAATAATTCTTCTATTAGAATTATAAATAAAAGAATAAAAAATGGTAACACACTTGTTTATTTGGATGTTGATGCGCAAAAAATGCACAATTTGGTAAGTCAGAAACTCAACCAAGTTACGCAAATTTAAAAATGAGCAACAAATAACAAAAACTATGTTTTGCAATTTTGATATATTGCAAATTTTTAATGAGCATTATGTCAAAATCCGGCATAAAAAGATATGCCAACTTCTTCAAAATTTCCAATCAACTGAGCCAATCATCATCATTGAGTTCTACTATTAATTAAAATCAAAAAAAAACAGAACCATTTCGTGAGCCCTTATCGGAACAAATGCTTTCTATACATAAAAATGCAGACTTCATATTCAAAATGAAGGTTTGGAATTACGCGGACTAGCCATGAGCTTATGAGGACATTATTCTCGAAAGTACACAAAAAAATTTGTTTTCAGAATTTTAATCGAATTCGAAAACACATGTAAGAATTCCACCACCCTAATGAATGAATTTAGGATTGTAAAGCGTTTTCACGGATTATTACTACTACTGACTTCAATGGCGTTTTTATCAAAAATACAAAAAGTTTTTCTTCACTATTTTGTTCGTTTTTAAGGATGCTACCCACCAGATTATAAAATTGTCAAATTTCCTAAAATGTCGATTAATTTGACAAAATTTTCATGAATTTCATATCAAAGAGAAATTTTTTTGCATAATTCAAGAACTCTTCCTGAGCTTACAGTACGAAATATGGTGATGAAATAAATGCAAAAATATCTTAAAAAGCCTAACAATTTTCCATTTAATGCTGAGTAACAGAACAGTATTTACTAACAAAATCTGTTGATAAATTTTTTCAAAAAATTTTAAGTGAAAAAAACTTTTTTATAAACGAAAAATCTTTAAAAATTAAATACCGAAGCAAAAGCAGACGTTTCGTATTTGCAGGAACCGTATATTCAACAGTACGGCTTGGTTTGTGCCTGCCGTATACGTCAAAGTTAACAGCCAAGCAGGCCTTATATATGCACTTAAAATAACTATTAAGTGTGATAATTTTTTACCAGGCCAAATACTAAGTATATATTTACTTGAATGTCTAGCAAGACAAGCCTTATGCAGGACTAGCATTTCATAGAAAGTTTTGCTATGAAATAAATTCATAGCGAATTTAGTTAAGCTGACCACATGTCGCATGTCTTTTCACTTTGGCGTATACGACAGGCAGAAACCAAGCCGTACTGATGAGTATACGTCTCCTGCTGATACGAAACGCCTGTTTTTGCATAGAAATTTCTTTTTTTAAGATTTTTCGCTTGTAAAAGAGTTTTTCCCACTCAATTCTCGAGCTGCAGATTTGGCTGCAAACGCGGTCAATTTCCTACCATCCTCTTCCAGTACCATTTAAGATGTACTCTGACAATTGGTTCCAAAATTGTAAAAAAAAACAAGTATTTCAGGGAACAGTACACAAACACCAAACACATGATTTAAAATTCCCATAATCTTTCCATTGTCGTTGCCTAAAATTAAAATAAAAAAAATAAAAACCTTCCTCCTCCAAAACACGCTCCCCATCCGATTGGATACTAAATTAACCGTGATGACCTTAACAATCCACCTGTTGACCCCATCGTCGGAACCTCATATGACTTTTAAAACTTTGACAAGAAACGTATGCACCGTGCATTTCCAGTTTTTATTTTTTTTTCGTCTCACGGATTTTATTGCTTAAACAAAGGAAGACAGGAATCTCATCCCATCCAATCCTACCACCTTGCATAGTTAGCTATAGGGTTGCCTCTTTTACTACTTGTGGACTGCTGCTGCTGAATACTTTCTTCTTCTTCAATGTCCTCCTGTGTCAGTGTAATCTAAGAAGACATTGCCACCATGAACCGTAGAGCAAATACCAAAAGATTTACATAACGTTAGCTATGCTGGATGCTTGCTGGATGCGGATCTTTTTAAGGCTTCCCATCGTAGTAGCCGTTGTCGCCAGTCTAGCCCCATTACTTTTGTTCACCTCTGTTGTTGGAGCGGGTGTACATACTTAGATACGTCTTCTTGAGCATTACTTCTTAATTTCGTGCACATTGTGCAATGGTCTTCTACTTCTGCAAACATACATACATCGCGATCTCAACGTTGTCTTCATTCTCGACGACGTCACCAATCTCTCTTATATACGGAGGAGGTTTTGCAGGCATGTAAATTAGGAAAATTTTCTCTTGGGACCTATTTGCAGGATTCGCCCTGGACATTTTGAATGCAAAACTATATCCAAAGAGATAAATGTTTGTCACATGGCCAAAAAGGTAAGATGCTGGGGATGCTCCTGGAAGAAATGAATGGCCAAGAAAGTGGAGAATTTGCAAATTTTTTTTTTTTCTTAAGTATTTATTTCTAGCAGCTGTGCATAGTATATAATATGTGTATGTAGGGTATATATGTATGTATGTATGTCGGTGGTTTTTAATACCTTCCACGTCGACTTTATAAGATTCATGTTGGCAGCGGATTACACCTTCCTGTATGTATCTTCACCCTGACTTTATGCCTTCTGTTGTAGCAGATTTTGTTGGCATTTCGACGATTTCATGGGACAGATATAGCAGCAACGTCGTGTGTTTGTCGTGGAAAAAAAATATTGTTTTCAACGACGACGTTTTTTCTTCTTCGTTCTTTTTCGTATGTTGTTGTTGTTTTAATTTTAGCCAGGTCCTGCACATTTTTCACATTAAATACTTCTTCTTCTTCTTCTTCACCATGTTTAATAGAATCCAGAGACGGAACACGTGAACGAAACCCAAATCTGATTGTAATTGTTTGCAAATGAGATCTCATGGTGCGCAACGACTTCGTGTATTTTTTTTAAGTATGTGCAAATAGTTTTGCCTGTTTGGTGTTGGTTGTTGCTGGTTAGAGTTGGATTCCAACCAACTTTGGATGAGAGATTATGCTTTGCGATTATATTGCGGGAGGGTGAATCTTATTTTGTGTGCTTTTTCTTTATTATTATCGGATTGCGAAATAGTTTTATGGAAATATGAATGTGGCTGATGTAATATTTTTTAAGATTTTTATTGAGCATATTTATTGTGGATAAAATTCTGCTTTTGCATAGAAATTTCTTTTTTAATGATTTCTCGTTTGCAAAAGAATTTTTCCACTCAATTTTCGAGCTGCGGATTTGGCAGCAAGCTCGTTCAAAATATTCGCTATGAATTTATTTCATAGCAAAACTCTGTTATGTATTGTGCTTGTTGGGAAATTTTTGGAATCATTATATTGATGTAAATTATTGACGTACTAAAAAGCAAATTTAAACCAAATATCTTACACTAAGCTAAGGAATAGAGTAACATTTACCCAGTAGAAAATAAAGTAAATATGTTAACATATAACTGAGCGGAAAATTGTCGATGTGATTGATGTTATTTTTCGAAGCTTTTTCTTGTTTTTTACTTTTTTTTTTAATTCATTTTAATATTTTTTAACTTTTTTTTACTTTTTATTTTATTTTATTTTTTTATATTTTTTAGTTTTGAATTTTATATTGCATAAAAAAAGCATGCTGGGATACATCCGCGTTACAGACAGAGTCTAGACAGTTCTACATATTTGTTATTATAAAATTGATGAAAACTGTGTTTGGTTTTGTTTTTAGTTTTAGTTAAATACTTAAATATCTATAAAAGCGAATTCTGCTTCTGGAAAAAAAAAACAAAAAAAAAACAAATAAAGTGAGAACCTAGTCTGTTCAAAAATTTATTTTTTATATTTTTATAGGGTACAATTTGATTTTTTAATTTTAAAACTCGGTTTTTTTGTTTTTTTGTAAAAATAATTACTTTTATATGACTTGCTAAGACTTTCAACAATAGTACATGAAACTTTAAATAATTCTCATTTCAAGTAGCACCAGGGTATTTTTAAGTACAAAAAAAAGAAGTCAGTTTGAAAAAAATGTGAAGAAAATCTCTTCGTGTTGAATACTGTGGTTGTTATTACTGGAAATTTTATTCCTAAAAATAAAATAAAAAAACAAAATTTTGACCTAGAATTCCATGTCATCCTATGTACCTCCTATTTTAGGTATGTCAATAAAAATATTAAAAATTAAAAAAATATGTATATAACCACCGAATTTCCCTCTAGACTAAATATTAAAGAAGAGTTTTTTTTCTTTTTTGCTAAATGCCAATTTTTCTATAGCAGAAATTGTAAAATAAGAAAATCTGTTATATCTAGATTTTTTATTATATTATAGAATAGATAACCAGCAGATCTAGGAAGATTTTCTGTGGGTAATTTCTAAATACAACTAATATCAAATTTCGGGACTGATTGATTGATTAATTAAAAACCGAGGTTGAGGCCCCATATGGGATTTCTGGAACGAAGGCCATAGCAGGACCTATTGTTCACGTCCAGACTTACGAGCATTTGCGTGCTGGCGTTTTAAAAAAAATTAACGACCTCTGGTGTCGAAAATTCTGTGCCCGAAGATAGTGGTTGTGATGGTAAAACCAACATTTCTTCATTATAGTAACCGAGTCACGCTTAAGTAAACTGGTTAATGCCGGTCAGTGTACTAATCCAGTCCAATCCTCAATTTTAAAAGTAATTAAAGCAAATGGTGGATTTGATCGCCACCAACATTAGCATGTGTCAGTTTCGGAGGTCTAAAGGAAATTACAAGTCACAGAGAAAACATATCTTCAGTGTACTAAAAGGTTTGTTAGAAGGTGTGTTCAACAAAAATGTATCATTGGGATCAGTATCAAAATTACTGGCTTCCAGTTAACATAATCTCTCCCATAAAGCGAAGTAGCTAGGTTGTGTAATTGGTGTAAAGACGCCAAGAACAAGGGTGTCATCGGAAGAGAATAGGACATATAAAAGATAATCAATCGACGAGTCAAGCGCAATTGTGTGAAGTCAGTGTAGACAGTGACAATGCAAAGCCACTTGCGCGAATATATCAGAAAAATACTAGGTTGGGCAAGACCCTATCGCAACATTGAGATATCATAAAAGTTCACTGCTAAATGGGGTTGGTAACTTTGAAAGTATCTGGAAGAAGAGCTTGAATTACAAGTGAAAAATACTCAGCATCGCTTAAGCCATAAGCCGATACATGGAAACTGAGAAGAAAAGATCGTTCTCGGGAGCTAGTAAAGATAATCGATGGATCTTTAAGATCTTCAAGACAAAAGCGTTGTAAAAGTCTTAATTTCTTAATCGTCACGTGCTGCTAAATTCAGCCTTAAAAAATTTTCTTCAAAGGCAATCCAGGGCGATCCGAATGCACTTGACTATCTTGATATATATATATATATATATGTGTGTGTGCGAAACATGATTTTGGATTTACTTTTTCATTCATTGTGTTTACTTACATAAGATCGGGCTATTTAGATAAGTTTATATCCTTATCAATAACAATCATAAAATACTTTATTTCTTTCACAGCTTCTATTACTGCTCCCTCAACCATTACTTTCAAATAACCGTTATCCTTAGTTAAAAATGACTTAGTTTTTGATACATTAAATTTCAATTTATTCGCTTTAAGCTATTCACGAAGTTCACTGACGTCCACTTGAAACAATCTGTGAGCCTCGGCAATGTCTTTTCCTGTGATCGTGTGTTACCTTTGAATATTTTACTACTCTATTAATATAATTAATATATAACGAAAACATAAGTGTCCCCAGTACTGAACCCTGCGGCACACCAATATCGACCGATACCTTTGACTATGTTGCTTGTCTCACTTGCATTTTCTGTGTACTCCAAGTCAAAAGTTCTGTAAACCACTTTGATTCTTTACCTCTTATTCCATATTTCGTTACATTTTCTTGTAGTAAAAGCTGATGGTCAACAGTTTCGAACGATCTTTTGAAATCCAGAAACACGCACGCGATTTTATTTCGTGATGCTATTCGATATTTCTAATCTATAATCACCATAAATTAAGTGCTATTTCACAGAAATGTCCCTGTCTGAAGCCCAACTGATTAGAGATTATAAGTTCACTTTTTCTAAACATTCTATAAGCTCAATGGAAACGAATCAATATATGAAAGCATCGTGAAGGCGATGGTACAGAAGGAATATATCCTCAGTTGAATAATCAAAATATTGATAAAATTGCGACCACATTTCACCAGTGGAACTCTTTACTTGATTCAACAACATGCAACAATTTTAGTATTTCTTTTAAATTATTTTCTGGATTTAAATGTAAGCAATTCACACCCCTTTTCATAACTTATTAACCAGCTACACTCTGATGTTGAACTATATTATTCGCAACACTTTGAAATTTGGCAACAATCATATTAGAAGAAATTAACTGCAATCAACTTTGGTGAGATAATACCGTAAAAAAGCTCTGGACTACAAAAATGAAAATTATTGAACAAAGAAAAAAAAATACCCTTTACCTTTTGTCTCCTGTAATTGGTCGAATTGTTTTTTTTTCGAAAATTTTTATTTTCTAAAAACAGTTAGTTGTCTATTCACATTCAAAACGAATGAGTCTATTTTCATCTATAAAGCAAGCTCAGATTGAAAATAATCCCTCTCCCTCCATCATTTCCACACCATTCGTGTTAGAGAAGCTTAATCAATTATTTATTCAAAATTACCATCAATATTCGTTTGCATAGAATTTGTGTATGATTTCAATGAGTCCACAAAAAGCCTCGCTTTGGTCTATTCTTATATGAAAATCCATAAAAAAATTTCACAAAAAACTATAAAGCCCTTCATCAGCATAAAACGAGCGCGAATTTAGATTCTGGTGTGTTAGGCATTAGGCGTATTCAGCGAAATATGAAAAAAAATAGGCTTAAATTTCATTTTCCACTCTCTACCGCGAAAAGAAAAGGAAGAGGAGGGGGGGGGGGGGGTACATAGTAGCGTGAAGGCTAGTCGGTAAAAACTCTCTACTCAACTACTGTGTAGATATCTAATCTACGATAAGTTTGCAAGCTGCATGCACGATGCATTATTTAAAGATAAATCGCAGCGTTGGGACAAATTGGATTTAACATAGTCAAAAGAGTGGGGGTGGTGTGGAGTCTATCGTCCATGTATAGTGTACATTATACATATACCCCCTAGGAGGAACTGAATAGTTCTATTTCGAACGATAAAAAAAAAGCTAACAACAACAACAACAAAAAAACAATGGACTTATAGAACGGTATTTTTGTTTAGATGTGTCCAATGTAGGCGCTTTCTGCCCCTCAACCCCTTTCGGGGATATCATTTGTTACCACTTGAGCTTTGTGCAGGATTTCGAAAACAAACAAGTAGTAAATGCAGCTCCAGGGATTTCCGACTTGATTGCAGTAGTTGCACAATAGTTGTAGGGATTTTCCATAAATCTAGATAGATACGCCAAAAACAAACCGTAATGTATAGTAGTTGTGTAGTTGTAGTTGTAGCTGTAGCTGTATTCCATAGATATATCAACCAAACCATCCCCCTTCTTCGCATGAATATTGATAAATTCGTTTTTGACAGAACACATATGTGTTTGTATGCACAAATATCCTGGACCAATTGATTATTCTGGCGGAACTGGAATGTCTTTTTCCTTTTTTTTTTTATTTGTTATTATCCCTGGGCATAGGGGAGTGAATGGGGTTGATTGTGGCAAACATCATGAATCCGCAAAAATCTCCTCTGACAAAATAAACAGATGGGGCACCCCATCCATCATGGATTTAGTGAAGTGTTTAGTTAAATATTCATCTGATACCGTCATTGATGCACAAATATCGGCAATTGCATATGGATGGCGTGAACAATTACTTTTATAAGGATTTTAGGGGTAATCCCTGTTCAATATCCTTGTATTCTGAGTTGTTGAAATGTGTCAAAGGTGAGATGGGTTTATGTTTCCAGTGAAGCGCGTTAACATCAGAGGATCAAGTTGCCGCTCTGGGGCTATCATATGATGACCATCCAACACCACCGGGTCATTTGTCATTTTGATGGTGATGGAAGACTTTGTTTAGAAGTCATTTATCCATTGATAGAGTAGTTGAGATGGTATGATGAATGCGAATATCTGATAGATGGTGAATGGGGGGGGGGGGGCCATATAAGTTTGCTTAATGGAAAAGGCTTGAAGTGGAAATTGAGTAAAAAGGTGTTGGTTATTTTAGTCTATGGTACATGGTCTATTAATTTATTTTGGTCAAAGTATAAATATTTGAAAATTTAGTTTTACACTATTCATGCATTTATAATTTAAATTAAGACATTGAGCTGCCATCTGTTGTTTATGAGAAGAATCATAGTATTGGAAGAAATTTGTACCACACGAGTAAGATTTAAAACAGTCGAAATGTCACTGGGGATGTGATAAGGAAATGCTTGTCTGTTCGTCTCACAACTGTAAGGCAGTAAGTCTTAAGTGAATCGTAGCACACTGGTAATAAAGCAACGAAAAATTGAAAGCAATGCGCCGTTCTGGTGGAACGGAATAGTATTAACAAATTATTGCAGGATTCTAGAAGATTATTCAAGAAGATTATGATGGGCGAAACATACCCTTCTGGACTTTTTCAAAAATCTTGAGAGACTTTGCGAACAAGTATAAGGGACGTCAGAATATTGAAGAGTATTTCGGCAGGTAAAATGGGTGGATGGCACTATTTAAGCCCAACGGTTCCTGCTTGAAGCTTACGGTAATAAGTCCACTCCACAGATTCAACGCCGTAAATGTAGGTAAGTTTAAATAAAAATATGTAACCCAGCTTTGAGAAGTCTGATCGAATATCATGATATGATTTAGGGCATAAATATGTAGTATGTTTCAAAATAAGCTCCGAGACCGCGATAAGGAAATTGTTAAAAGTATGCCTATATGAAAGCAGGAAATGTATGCTCTCGAAAAGTTACTTCTAATGGCTGGAAGGAATTGTTAAAAAATAAACTTACATACATTCAACTATAAGCGCCTTAAAATAAAATCTATTGATTTGGTAGCATCACGCATACTCAAATGGAACGATCGATAAAGATTTATTTTGGCATTTGAGACGACTTTTGTTGTGCTGATAATAATACGTAATCTCTGTCCGGTTTTAAAGGAGTGGCTAAGGTGACGAAGTACTTCCACTATGTATGCCTTTTATATTAGAGTATAAGAGTTTTTTCGCTTAATGAACAAAGAGATTGAAAAGGCTGCAGTGTGTTAAAACTATTATTGGTCTAACTTTTCACATAGTGACATATTTTCCAAAATACTTTTGCATATCTATTTCTTTTCTTATTCCACCCCCCACCATAAAACTACCCCTCGCCTGAATAAATTTTCTTCCACGAATGATAGCAATTGACAAGATAAAGCGAATAAAGAAAACCATTCCCCAACTGGACCTAACCCTACTGAGTTATTTCCATTTGAAAATCAGGTGATCTAGTACTACATTTCGAATAGAAAACAGTGTAGTACTAAAAAAGTTGGTATGTAGATCGAAAGATCTCAACGTCCCACATCTGCTTACGTTTTTTTCAAAAAATTTGAAGGTATACTACGCCCCCTGTTGGGGGTCAAAGTTTACTCTAGTACATTTTGAAAAATCTAGTACCCCATCGGATAGACGAATTTTTTCTTAGAAGTTTAAGTACCGACACCCCTATACAAACTCGGAGGTCAAACGGCTCACGTACAATGAAAAGAATTTTGAGAGGCTAATTCTCCCCCTCCCCCGGGCGGGAAAAAAGTAGTCTATGGAATGCAGGACTGAATTATATAATAGGAAAAAAATACCCGAACAAAATCGGCCGGTAATATTTACGTGTTGGAAACCCCCTTCACTCCCGCCCCTCTTGATGGACGAACTTGAAAATCAATCACCGTACTAACCTAGTTGATAACTTCCATTCAAGACTTTAATCAATGCTCTGCGATGCTTGGTTGAGAAAATATAGCCGCCTAAAGTTGAAATTTTAGAGCCCCCCCCCCCCCCACCCTCCAGAGCTTACCTCTCCCAAAAAATGATGACCACCAAAAGATGCGTGATAACGGGATCTACGTATATATTGAATTTGGTAAAAGAGTGTTTTTTCCAAAATTAGCCCCTCCATTTTCGAAATTCAAGTTCGAAAATATCTTTAAGGGATAGCAAACTAAGTTTCGAATGTAATAAGCCTATATACATATCTCTATCATTTCAAGTTATAGAGGAGATAGAGTTCCCGTAAAAGTCAAAGTCACTTTTTACTTATACTGGAACTATTGAGCGGGCCATCTCTCATCAAAATCGGTGATATTTCATATTTTTGTCAAAAAAAATTTATAGGCTATATAGCCCATGTTTTTTTGGCGAAATTTTGGCTGAAAATACCTACATGTGTATTAGCTGGCAATAATTTGTTTGAAATCTATTAGTCGGCAGGATAGCATACAGACGGAGGCAATACCGGTGCATTGCATATAACTGAGCTTCTCGTTAGGTTGACTATTTGGAGATTTAAACTATTCTATTATCTTGTATAAGATCTAGGACCGCTTGAAAGTAATCTAGGATTTTATTGTATAAATAGGTTTTCTGAAGGTTATTTTAAAATTTTTTAGAAGTTACCAAACTTTGTTGTGTTAATATAAATCGATGTGGTGCTCAGATTCATATTTGTTTAAATGTACGATCACTCTTGATCGCTTTCGTCAAATTATATTTGTAGGTCTAGGTATATACTATCATAGATGGCATATGCCATCTATAATACTATCCAACAACACTTCCATAACAATGTCCGCCATGATGAGGGCATTCCGAAAATCTGCCTATACAATTTTCCATCGATATGGAAATAATTGCATTCAATGATGGAGAATTGTAATATGTCTATGAACTTATTTTTTTGGGAGATTCGTGGTATCGGAGATCTGTTCACACTCTTCTTCAATAATGCGCAAGCAAAGACGGGTGGGAATGTTAGTAAAAGGAGATAGCACATCTAATGATACCATACTCTCGGTGGACTCAAGGTGTAGGCTATGCACTCTTTCCTAGCTAATTGTTAATTGACGTAGAATGTTTGCCATAAATTTAAAGAGCTCATACGTCCCCGACGATCCTGAGAAATTGATAAATTCTTTTCATTAATCTAAGTTAAGATACGATGATGTGATACTATTCTGAATCTAAGAACAGAGTTGCTAACTGTGATCCTAGTAAACTACCAATGGTAGGTATAAAAGTTTCAAAAGAACTTGATATCAATTGAAGAATTTTTGTGGGATTGTGATTTGTGATTCTATCGAAAACGCTAATATTGTTATAATAAAATTCGTCGGAAAAATTTAGGGCCTTATTTTTCCATATACTACTAAGGCTACTAAGAAGTAAACGAATGAATACTACGATAGATGGCACAAGAACTAGATGTCGCATGGAGTGCCAAAAAAAGTATACAAAATTTATATGGCTGGGTGGTGCATTCCGGAATGGACCACAACATTTGAAATGATGTATACGTCGAGTGGTTCATATTTTTTTGTATCCGAAGTGTTGAGGAAGTCGATCAAATGTATACAAAACTGCTATTATAAAAACATTTGCTTTCGACACGGTCTAAAACATGTTATGGTGGATTCCAGAATGCACTACCCATTTCACAATCTGTACACTCTGCTCTAGTATGCCATGCGACATCTGGTTCTTGTGCCATCTATGATAGTATCTACTATGACTAAAATTCCGTATTAACCTGAAATTCTGGTTAAGGGGAGGTTACCGTTCATGACAAGGAAAACTTCAATTTTTTTTTACATAATTATCATCCTTAAAGTGTTTAGAATACGAGGGTAAAAGGATATTTTCATATATATAAAGTATTTTAGAATTCACAGCCTATTGAGAGCAGAATTGTCTGGAAAACAGGTAACTGAGGCGCTCGGAGCGCGCTTTCTGTGGAGACCTTTTCTCGCTACCTATGGTACCTACCCTCGTATATTTCGGGAAACTGCTAACCTTCAGATTCAGCACAATCAGTTCTTGGAGGAAGATTAACGGCCTCTGTATGGTTCTGGAATAGCTGAAGTAGGCTGTCAAAAATTCTTTTTAACGTTTAACTATATAGGTATGAGTTCTTCTGGGAACAAAATTTTTTAGCCCGCGGGGCGCTCTACAGCTTCAACGGCTGAACCGATTCACATGAATCTCTGCGCAATTGAAAGGAAATTCAATTTGCGGGGCCATCAGGAAGCGATTTTTATCAAAAATTGATTTAGAAATAGTTTTTTTGTCCGTTGAAGCAAAAAAAAATAGGGTAAAAAAATGGGTTTCTTTTTCAATCGGCTGGCATTATGTCACTCAGTGATTTTTTTGAAAACGAAAACCGGCAAGGCCCCCAAATCTTACGTAGTTTAATCATTTCCAATCCTATTTGTTTCGGATAAATTGGCAGAACTGTGGAGCACCTCATACAGATCAAAACAGGCCATGAACTATTTTGTTTGAATGGAGCTGGAGCCGGCATTTTGGATATTTTTTTTGTAAAAACAAAAATGGAATTTACTCTCCATGTATAGAAGAATAAAATACGTTGAAACCCATTTCCAAAAGTATTTATTTTATGTCAAAAAAAAATTCCAAAGTTCATGGATTTTTCATGCCTCTCGACGATAACCTCCCCTTAAGTATTTTGACGATGTATTGCCACAGTCAATAGAGCTAAGAATCTCGTCGATAGAGGACTACATATAGGATTAAATGAAATAAGAAGAGAATTTACAAAATCCTGCTGGACAATTGATTCTCTGCACGTAAAATTAAATATGTAATCAGCAATTATAAACCTAAGCATCTAACTAAATAATAATGGCATCAAAACAATAACTGACACCACACAACACGATACAGCCAAAGTATATCGTAGTGTCAAATATATTCGAGGTCTGTCTGAAAAATTCAAAAGTATGGTTACTGCAAAAAATTACCGGATCAATGCTGCCTTTAAAGCTGATAAACCCATCAAACAGTCTTTCAGAGATAGATAAGAAACATTCTACAGACCTGGTGTATAATAATCCATGCATGGGTTCAGGTTTAGGTAACTCAGACTGCAATGTAAATTATGTAGGTACCACAAGTCAATTGCTTAAAAATTGGTTTCCGGGTCACAAGTCAGACATAAAAAACAAACAGAACAAAAATACTACTTTGGCCAGCCACTGTGTGGAAGCAAACAACTTTCCTGATTTCAACAATACAACAATTTTATGTAAGGAGGATTGGCCTGGATGTTTTGCATATTTACACCACCATTATTGTTTCGCGCAGTGTTTTGTATACATTTTTTCAAACCTGTCTCCTAAACATTTCTGGGCTAACTTGCGTAAGCTTCAGATAAAAGGAGACAAAGCAGTAGATGTCTGTAACATCAATGCAGATGAGTTAAAAGAATACTTCATCAATGCTAGTAATACGTTATCGTCAACCAGCAGATCTTCTGTAGATAATGGTGTACCTCCAATGCTAAATGATGATGGCTTTAGTTTCAGAAACGTCGACCAAAATGAAGTACTAAGAGCCATATCTAAAATAAGATCTGATGCTACTGGTCCCGATAATCTCTTTCCCTGCTTCTTGAAGCTCTTGCTCCCGATCATATTTCCTTCCGTAACTCATATTTTCAATACCAGCCTTACATCTGGGTTTTTTCCTACCAAATGGAAAAAAGCAACTATACTTGCTTTTGCAAAAAAGAACTGGCCAGAATTACTATCAGACTTCCATCCTATCAGTCTTCTCTGCTTTTTATCGAAGGCTCTGGAAAAGCTTATGAGATCACAAATGCTTGGTCATCTTGAAACTTCATTATTCCTGTCATGCTGGCAATCTGGTTTCCGTCGTGGACATAGCTGCGAGACAGCTTTGTTAAAGGTGACTACAGATCTTCGCTTTGCAATTGATAAAGGTGAAATTTGTTTGTTGTTGCTTTTGGACTTCTCGAAGGCTTTTGACAGAGTGACTCATTCTAAATTACTAACAAAGCTTTTCTCTTTGTATAACTTCTCTTCGTCAGCCATTGCAAGTATAAAGAGTTTTTTGTCTAATAGGTTCCAAGAAGTAAAACTAAAGAATGATTGTTTTAAGCTGTGGAGTCCCACAAGGCTCAATTCTGGGACCATTGCTATTTAGCTTATATATAAATGATCTCCCTAGTGTTGTTAAAGATTCAAAAGTACATCTGTATGCTGACGACGTCCAAATATACCTTAATAGACCGATTGGTTTGATCTAGGATGGAGTACAACGTATGAATGACTATCTTCAACGAATTTACTCATGGTCAATCGAAAATAATCTGGCACTTAATGCCAGTAAATCTTGATATATGTTGCAATATAGAAATGACATTGATGTAAATGATGTACCTCTGATAACTCTAAATGATTCTCCTTTACCGTATATGAGAACAGTTAGGAACCTCGGTGTCATGCTGAATGATCATATGACCTGTTGCGACTTTATCAAGGCTCTTGTCAGTAAAGTCTATGGCTGTCTTCGACAGTTATGGTTGACTGCAGCGTTGTTATCCATAAAAACCAGATTTAAGCTATTAAAAACCACAGTTTAGTTATGGTAGTCTATTGTTTCCGTCACTGGACTCTGTATACAGTCGCAAACTGGACGTAGCCTATAATGATTGTGTACGTTACATCTATGGATTGCGGCGTTTTGAACACATCAGTCTGTATCAGCACAAAATATTTGGATGTTCTATTCAAACTTGTCGCACATACAAGAGTTTAATCTTCATGCATAAAACTATATATACGAAAGAACTTAGGTAGCTTTATGAATATTTAAATTTCCTCCATTTTGAAAGGCACCGACATCTTCTAATTCCTCGCTTTCTCTCTGTACTTGGGCAGCGTTCTTACTTTGTGCATACAACAAATATCTGGAACTCTCTACCTGCGGACATTTAACGGACGACCTTAGCCAGCCGATTCAGAAATAGTTTAAAAACATTTTTAAATATATCCCAATGATTATAGTTTACATGTGTGTTGCTGGTCTTATTCTTCACGGTTTCTTTACTTCCTTCCACCTCCGGAACATCCACCTCTGAATTGTTATATTTTTGCTAATTAGTTAGTAACGTAGTCACTTAGCTTTAATTACATTTTGGATTACATTGAAACTCAATTAAAATTATTATTTTGTACTTATTAAAATTAATTGTACAAACAAAAAAGTTTGTAAGTCTTGTTGTACGGTCAACCAGTATCAATAAATTGAATTGAATTGAATTGAATTACTATTATTATTAATATTTTTCCTATGTAACACAGATATTGTAAATTTTGACAAATGCTTACTATTATTACCTTAGAGATTAGAAGACCACCTGAAGACGCGGAGTTTTTACCCGTGAAACGTTGTGGGATATTTTAATAACAATTTTTTTAGACACTATAATCTGTGGTTTGTTACCTGAAATATCCACCGATAGCCCATCCATCCATCCATATATCTAAATCAAGACCAACATTTATGTCAAGTCTTTAAATGAAAAGTTAATTTATTTTTTTTATTTTTATGCCATTTTCCATTCAAACAAAAGCTGCCAGAATTGAAGGCATAAGAATAGTCTCAAGCTCTTTTCCTATTGGTTGCTATACCTCTGTATTGTAGTCTATAGACACTTTGTATTTTATCACAAAAAAATATTATTTTTTTTGCAAAATGAAATATCTTAAAGACATTAAACATTCTCTAAATTTATGAATTTATGATTTAATAAATAAAACAAAAAAAATGTACCAAAAATCTTCTTATTAAAAGAAAGATTTTTATAAACCACCAACAAAATATCAAACAAGCTCAGCCAGAAACAATCGCTTCTCTCTATAAAAAAAAAAACACATTCCGCCACCGCCGCCGCACCTGCCAAAGGAACGTGTTATAATGAGACCCGAATAATGCATTAGTAGAAGAAGGTATCCTTTAAGTGAGCAGGTTATTTAAAAGGAAATCAATGCCAAGTGGTAGTCTCATTATAAATTGAAATTCGTACCATCATGTCCCATTTTTTCTAGGTCTCCATCGTTCTGTCAAAGTCGACTTGGTGTTCGGCACAACAATTCAAAAACGAAAATGTTCTAAATTTATTCGAGACTTTTAAATGTCAAGTTACAAGCTATATTTGAAGCGATCATCGGTCGTCATCATTTTTGGGCCTTCTTGTTTACAATGCCCGCCTCAAGACTTATGCTGGACTTTTCTCTATATATGCTTTTTTTTTTTCTGTTCAGGAAATTTCTCAATCCACTCAAAGAATTGTTTGGAAAGGAGCCGGTTAAAAGGATTTTGTGATGCACATAAATTGGAAAAGTCGTTACCTTAAAGACCTATTGTCTACTGTTTCTGAAGAAAAGAGGGGGAGTGGTGGTGGTGGTCATTGGCTTCCAAGAGCGCACACTTTCCTTTTTTTTTTCTTATATGGATAGCGGCATAGATATAATACTTTTCTTGGCTATAAGTTGAATTATTTCTGGGCGCGTTTTTGTAATTCATCTTCAGTACCTATGTAGGAAGATACTACACAAAGAAGTTGTTGTTGGTTGCCCTCTTGTATTGTTTCAAATGGTTACAACCAACCACTCTATCGTCATGCTTTCAGAACTTGTTAGCGGCAATGGTTGGTGGCAATGGTCCTACATATTTGAAATGAGCCATTAAAAGTAAAGTGCCCTTACACGTATGTACAAGTCCATGTACATAGTACATATATCTATAATCATAGACACCCTTCCTATATATGTAGGTCTTCAAAAACTGGGTGTGCTTAAGAGTTGCGGCGCGTAAGGTTCTTTCTACTTCTTATAATGATTCTATATAGGAAACAACATGAAAAATCTTCATGAGCGGAAGTTGATAATTAAAGTGGGTAATAACATGATGATGAACATTGAAGCAAACTGAAATGCCCTTTTAAGTCACTTCATATGATTTGAAAGAGTTTGGTGAAACAATGCAAACAGGGTGACAATGAAATACTTCATTTAAAAGTGGTATGCTCGTTTTTTTTGTTGTTTGTGCAAATGTCTTAAAAAGAATTGAAGAAATTCGACAACACTGTAATTTCAGTTGCAGAATAATAATCCTGCACTGTTCTGAAAATTATCAAAATGACCAATCATAATCACCCTCAAAAGTATACAAAAAAAAATTTACCACTCAAACCTATTCTGTAGTTAAGGGCATATAAGTCCATTAGTCTCCTCCTCCATATGTTGAATTATCGTGATAAAAATTCACCATTAATATCAGATGTGACCATTAACACATCATTTATGGACTTTAATACCAATTCACAACCACCCCCATAATAATTGAGGATTTCTTATAATATTCTGGCTGCTAACGTTCTAACATTGATCCCAAGCCTCTGTGTGTGTGTGTAGATAGTCGTCTTATCAGCATCAAAATTTAGTGCGCCCAAGAAATGTTTTCAAATTATGAGGAAAAAAAAACCTCTTCTCTCATTTTATCCCTGTTCAATATGTTTCCACCCCTAAGGCATTTATAATTAACAAAGTACAGACTCGAAGTACAACGATATACTATATTTGGGGGATAGCGCAGGGTAGATATAGTATAGAAGAGCTGTCCATTAGGGCAAAACGAATATAGAAGGAATCTGATGAGCGGGGCAGGAGAGGTAGGTACGCTCACGTTAATGACATTTATGGAACCACATGCTCCTTAAAGCCGCAAAAGCCAATAATTCATCCGGGAGCTTCACTCGCTTCTTGAAATTGTATAAGGAACAATAGCCTGACATGGTATTCAGGAACTTATTAAAATTTTCGGAGCTGCTCCCTTGTATAATAAAAGGAAAGGAAAAGCTTTTTTTTTTTTTTTCTTCTTCTATTTTCCATGGTTGTATGGAAAGGTTGTATATTAGTTTGTGACTTGGTATATGTACGTAAATAGGCAACACAATAACCGGCTGTTGGTAGAAGAGCTACAGCAGCAACAACAACAACAACTACAACAACAACTACAACAATAATGGTGAACCTCATTACTGTACCGACTTTTCGCATTGTTAATTTCAGTGCGACCCATGATTTAGGGAGAAAGATTCCCCATTGAAATAGACTTTTCGTCAAGGATAAAGAATTTTTATCACAGAAAATTTTGAACCAAGAATTTGATTTACGGGGCTTGTTGTCGCAGATATGAACTTTTCTCTTTAATAAATTTTCTTGTTTTCCTTGTTGGGAAATTTCCAGGACATAATTTTGATGTTCTAATTAGGAAGGACTGTGTCATAGAGAATGTTTTTTTTTATTTATGGTGAAATAGGATTGAGTGAAAAAGCTTTGCTTCGTGGATATCTTGTTTGGAATTTGTTCAATTTTTTTGTTTTTTATTATGAAGAAATTAAAATTGTACCAAAAAAAAATGGATATAAAAAAATGTTTAAAATTTTCTTTTATAAACAGTTTATTCAGATAGTCACTAAAAAAGGATTGAAATTTCAAACAATGTCAAGTTCCATTTGATTTGGAACAGAAAATCTGAAATTCATTTTCTGGCTTTACATATACCTACATGAAGTTTTTTTTAGCTAAGTATTAGAGTTATGGTATCCTCTTACTATAAAACAAAAAAAGCTTCCATAGTAGTCAGTTCCAGTCATAGTTCCAGATGTTAGTCAAGTGTTTTTCAAGCAGAAATTCACTCCATACTACTATAGAACCTGAGAGGTATGCAGGTAAATACAATACTGACTATACTTCAGTAGAAAGGGAACATAACCTCCATTTACCGAAACCGACTACTTTCTGCTACTTTATTATTTTATTGTTTGGTGGGTGGGGTGGGGGGGGTTGCAGACAGAGCTTCCGCCTCTCATCTAGTCACCGCGACTTATTAGGTCTTTTGTGATATTACCTCTAAGTGCCCTAGGGCACCCATTCGAACTAAAGATGCTATACAAAGCCTATATCGTTCTTGGGGGCCATCTTTGCAACATCTTCATCATCTTTCACACAGAAGCGACAGGTCTCATCATCGACTTTACCCATCTTTTCAAGATGATATCAAAGTGGGCAATGCCCCGTAAATAGGCCTGTTATGAGTCCTAATTCCTTTCTGCTGAATATCTTTGTTCTCTCTGTTGTGAGTATTTTACGAATTTCTTCGCGTATCTCAGCCCCGGTATATTTGCCCGGTATGCCATTTTAATTCTGTCATCTTAAAGCCTGATCTGTGCCTACAGGTGGCTTTTTTGCTGTCCAAAAACAAGCTTAGGGTCAATAAACCCAGAACTGACTGCTTCCTTTGCAAGGCGGTCCGCAATCTCATGAGACCAAAATCATCGTCCCCTTGTTTGCTTCGGCCAGTTGCTTCAACATAGTAAGACATTGCCAGACCAGCTTAGACTCAAAGGTAAACGAGTTTAACGCTTTGAATGCCGCTTGGCTGTCTGATATTATATATATTTTTGCTCCACGCATATTCTTGTGAACTATTTCGCGAACGCAGCGTGCTATGTCGTGTATTTCTGCTGGAAAATGGTTGGTGAGATCCCCAGTGCCTTTCTGAGATAGCACTTCGGCCAATATATGCCAACGCCTTCTCTACCTTCCATTTTGGACCCATCCGTGTACCATTTAAGAGAACCTTTTTCAAGGGGTAGGTCCCTAGTGTGCCATTGTTGACGATCCCCTAAGATCACTTTGAATGGTGTTTCAAAGATACGGCATTTTGGCGTAACATCTGAAATTGGGTTGGCCATCGGGTCCTCTAGGAATTCTGGGATTATGCTATTTTACAGAGAATTATCTATTGTAGGCGAAGTTATGGACAGAAAAGAAAAAAGTCATCAGTTGCAGTGGGAGAATCTTCCTGGACTAAAGCACGCGAAAAACTCCATCAATTTTCTATACAAAGATTTAAAACAAATCGTCAACAGATTTAAGCACTAGATCAAGCTATTTATTGGCCTGATAACTAGCCATTGCACACTCAATTAAATATCTAATTAAGAAAATCGGTCAAACCACATACGATAAAAATAATAATAGTAATCCCCTAGTAAAAAGCGACAATAATCAGTTGGTCGCCAAGCGCCATTGAAAGCCATTTCATCACCTGAGGTCAAAACGAAGTTAATGTGGGAATGTATTCAAGCTTTAATAAATCTTGGAACAAAGAACCATCTAATAATTCATTGAGTGCCAGGGCACTTAGGAATTGATGGAAATGATAACGTAGACGTATTGGCCACAAAGGGCCATAAGACCAGAACCATTTTGCGCTTTTTACAAAACTATAAGACTAACCTCGTTAAATTGGATCCAAAATTGAATGGACCAAACATGCATTTGAATGATAGGCTTCAGACAAGCCAAAAGATTTATTAAAGGACCTTCACCAAAGAAGAGTTTGGATATTATGGGACTGTCTAAGAATCAACTTAGAATCATTACAGGAGTCCTAACCGGATACTAAGAACTAAACAAGCAAATGAATCGGATAGGTATATCACCTACTGATGTATGTAGGATCACGTCTTATGCAAATACGAGGCCATTTCACATTGCAGATTCCAGGCTTTTGGCTCACAATTCTTAAAGCCTGCCGACTTTGAATAGATCTAACCCAAAAAAATAGTCCTCTTCCTAGGAAGAGTGTGATTGTTGCATGAACTATAAAAAAATGCGGTGTACAATAAGCCAATGAATGGCTGCCGTGTAAAGGCTACTCGCCTCACTTAATACCCTCCCCCCCCACCCCCCCCCCCGGGAATCTAAAAATGTATAATAAGTTAGTCGTACTCTTGATTTCCAAACCTCAGCTTGCTTAAACTCCACAGTAATCTAACAGCCCTTATACGCCTCCTGTGTATTAAGTCATTTAGAAAATACCCAAGTCCATGTTTCCTCTTCTACTTTAAGGCCGCTACACACGCTCATGCAAATCGTACAACTTGTGCATGGAACAGTTGCCAGATTTGCATGAGCGTGTGTAGCGAAAATCGGGAGATTGAAGTTTGGCATAAATGAAATCGTCCGAAACTATTGCTAACAAGCAAATCTTACAACTTTGCTTGTGGCGACGCGTCTTAGTCGGCTGGGTGCAGCTCAGTACTAACTGCACCTTGTCATACACGAAATAAATTCTACCGAACTGTCATAGGAGACAGTTCAACTTAAAAAATATATAGTCATTTCAGGTTAAGTTTCTAGCCTCTACCAATCTAGAAGAACGAGCGTGCCAATTTTAGCTCACAAGGTATTTACCGACAAACAATTACAGAGGATTACGGAGCAACGATCACCAGCATCCCGTCTATTTGTCAACCGTACCAGGACTCCTAGCCAGATTCAATACAGCAACGAACAATCGATATTTATTGGAACTACTCCTTTGTTCTACGTCACAGAACCATCTGGGAACAAAATACCTAGCGGTTACCTTACATACATACCCCATCGCCAAACAACTCGAGCCTCAGCAAGCTGGTCGAGTCTCCCAAGGCAATCGGCTTCTCTTATATTAGCCCTTTTGTCGAACTCAAGACTTGCGCCTGAAATACTACAGTCATCTTCAACTGGTACCATTACGTCAGTACCAAGTCAACTGGCAACTATTCAAGTCTTATATAGAATATGGTATAAACTACCAAAAATTAGTCAAAATCGGATGTTAACATTTTTCTCCACACCCAACGACTTTTATGCAGACTTTAGTTTAATTTTAGAGCGAAGTAGTTAGGTTTGCTTGTACACAATAGCTTCGGCCGATATAATTAATGTCAGAAGACTTCAGTCTCACCTCAAGCTTCGTCTTTCGTTACACACGCTCATACATATCGTATGACTTGGATTGTGCGTACTTGAATGTGGACTTTGGACCTACCTATCTGGTAGAAACTGAGAGTTCAGATTGACTCACCACTATAGAACTAAGTGAGAGCCTTGCAAAGATTGCATTACCATTAAATTCATTAAAACGATTTTGCTTATACTAAAAATTTAACATGGCCATAATTTTTTGCATCGAAATCTGCACATAAAGAATTCCCTAGAAATCGCTGATGTACCTATAAAAAAAAATTCAATGCCAATTTTGAATCACTTTTGTTACAACACATCTTAAATAAAATTGTTCCAATAAAAAAAATTCCGAACTAATTCTCATAATTTCTGAAATCACATTTTCCCATTAATTAAATTCAATTCTTATGTTCGCGAAAAAATCTCACCTCAAAGTATCTCGCCGATATAATAAAACTTTATAGCTCCAAGTCAGTAACCAACCATGCTCCAACCAACCACCATCGAAGCGGAAAAACTCATAAAATAAAACTTTGCCAGTGCAAAAATTATCTCAAAAGTCATAAATTCCACAGAGTAAAAACTTCAATAACAATTAAAAAGAATCAAAATTGTTGGAAGCGACTGATCGATCCGCCACTACTGATAGCCACGCATCAACGTAAGGTGGATTCCATGCATGCAAAATATATCTGAAAACGACCGCCGCCGCGCCGTCGTATAATTCCGCAACGGATAGAAGGAGATTCTTGACGACTCTTAAGAGGATTCTATACATCACACGAGGGGGGTAATAACCATAAAAGATGCACGAAGATCAAGTAATAAGGGGCGATGCTTTTAATTATATACACGTCTTGCACTAATCAGATACCAGAAAACCAGAACGTCCACAGGACGTTGAACAAAAAACCAAACAAAAACAAAAAAATAGCATCAGCAAGAAAAATTGTATTCAGAAACACACGGGCTAAAAAGTATCTCTTCGTATAACTTGGAGCAGATTTTATGACCACAGCGCTTTAGGAGATGGGGCTACAAGAGATGAACACTGAGAGATTTATCTGTGTACACCTGCCTGAGTACACGAGGTACACACGAGGTCAGAGCATTTATAACTTTGCTTTTAAGTCGGCGGTTTTTTAAAGTCACCTCTATGCAGTTATTCTACTTTAAAGCAGATAAATTGGATAAATGCTCCGCGAGAAACAAGAGACGTGTACCAACTACAGGTGAATTGCACAAAAATTCTACGTACAACTTTTATTACAAAACAACAAAAAAATTGAAAACAAAAAATTCAAGTCACTTTCGATTTCATTTGACCGATAATAAATTTTCACCTGGCTGCTCTGACCTTCTTATATATAACTATTGGTCATTGTGTAAGATGGAGAGGGGGGTTGCGGTTGGCAATAATTATTGAAGTCCATCCAAATGTAGTCTATCTAGTCAAGGTAAACGTCGTCATATCTGTTTCACTGTCAAAAACACTTTGCAACGTGCACAAAGCAATTGAGTCTCTTGTCGTTATATTGAAATTGTTTATGTTAATGAATGAAGGCATTTTAAAAGTCACTCCATTTCTGATTAAGACATTTATCTGCATGATGACCCAACTCTTGATGGACTTGATCTGGATTGCGCGCTCTTGCTTTTCTGTCTAGCCTAGCCTGATTTGCTTGATTTTTCTCCTCCTGAGTTTCAATTTCCTCCTTCTCTCATCGCGTATGAAAATAAAAAAAAATGTTCGAGAAACGTTTTTTGACATCTGCTGGATGTTGATCGATCGATTGACTGCTACAATTCGTTTCGAATTAATTGATTTTTTGTTGTTGTTTTTGTTTTTGTTTTTGTTTTTGGTTTTTACCCCTTTTACATATACAATACGCTGAATAAATAGCCGTATCGGGATTTTTAGTCTAGACCACACAGAAATTTCCTACCATGTCATCACGGGGATGTTATGGTACATGAAAATGCAATTTGCAGCATAATCCACTTTTTGACCACAGAATGAAATTGGGTTTTGATGATGAATCTGGTTTTTTTTTTGTTTTTTTTTTTTGTATCTATCTGTGATGGTTTTGTTTTTAACAAGAAACGTTTTTAAGGGAATGAAATTTTTTGATTGCAGATAATATTTTTTTTTCTGTTTTATTGAAAAGTGAAAATTGTTTGATTTTTAATTATCATCCTCAAGCTAATTAGGAAAAGAGAAAACATTAAAATCTACACGTTTTTATTACTTTGCAATTTCTCTCTGTCCAGAAGCGTATCCTTATCTAATGCTATGAAATAGTACGTATCTAATAAATATTTTTCTAGATACGAAAAGATAGTAAAGCCGAGATTTCTACCTAGCTACGCAGTCAACAAATTGATAAATGTTCAAAATGGTGATATCTGAGCAACATAAATAAAGAAAAACAAGAAAAAGCAATTAAATGATGCATTATGATACTGTGAACATATTTTATTAACAACAAGATCTAGTACATTTTGTAAAATCTAGTACAGAATCGAATTCCTTACATCCTGGGAAGAAATTTGAGTACCCACACTTCTATACTCGGTGGCTTAAATAGCCATCCTTATACTCACTTTTAGTACCTATTTTCTTATTTTTTATTCAAACAGAAAATTTGTTGTCTGCATACTTTTAGGCTGGGGGGTTCGAATCCCGGGCTGGAGGTGGTTCCAATACCGCATGTTGTATATCAAATTAAAGATCTCGCGGAGTACTATCGGGTGATGTATTCTTTTCCCGATTCAGAAAACTTTCTCGGGATATTTTAGCTGCCGACTTGAGTCATATACATTTCGCATCTATTTTTACAGTTTTTTCTTCCATGGTCATTATTGTTCTGTTGCGAACATTTTTCTGATAGGAAGTCATTTTCCACGACTCAACAATTTCGCGCAATCACGAGAAGTAGCAAAACCCACTTTTCTTCCAAGAAAGTCGTTCAAGCTACATACGATGGCCAGAGTTTTCCCCCGGTTCAATTGAAATAAACCCTGTTAATAAAACATGTTCATTCTCATGTCTCTTGATGTCGGGCCTAATTCATATTTACAGTCAGAGTGTGAACTAAAATTCTATGATATTCTGAATATAAAAAAATAATTCACGTTGACACAAACCAATCCAATGCAAGTAAACCTAAATTCCGCATTTCTTTCCAATATATAATTTCTCATTTAAAACTGAAAGAAAGAGACGAATTAAGGCATATTTCAGCGCAATTCTTAAACCTATCTGCGATGGTTTCTTCCTGAATATTATTTATCCAATATCCGCAATTGCACTACAGACAATTTCATGAGCAATCGATAAACCGCAAAACATTGCCAGATGTAATATAGAGAAAAACAAGTAGAAATGCTAGAATTGGTCTAAGACCAATTCTTATGATATCCTGAATGCGCGTATGAAATTTCGTATGGTCAGCCATCTGTGCAATTTTGATTTTTGAAGTGGTTTTTCGCAAATGTTTCTAGAACGGTTCGTCGAACAGTTTTCACAGTATATCTACGTATAAAACCTAATGTGGCAACACCAAGAAGGGGTGGCCATTTTTGAATTTTAATTTGTATTACTATAAATACATCATGTACCAAATTTCAGCTTTCTATGTTGTCGCGTTCTCCGGCAGTGTCCAAATATATAATGGAAAACGAAATTTTTGTATGGCAACCCCACGAAGAAGTTGCCAAATTTGTCTCATTTTCGGAGTTTATTTTACTTTTTTTTTTTTGAAAGTCAGTGTACAAAATTTCAGTTTTCTAAGTGAACGCATTCTCGAGTTATCGTGCGCAAAGACGGACGGACGGACATGGAAAAATCAAAATAACTTTTAATATTATGCGTGGGTGTCCAATTCATAATTATTTCGAGGTGCTATAAACGGAATGACAAACTACTTAGTATGCCCTTTAGATTTCATCTAGGCTATAAAAACCAATGCAAGAAATTCGGACTAAATTCGCAATTTTGAATTGGTTTGCCATCCCCACCTCATCAGAGTACTATAGAAGGGCGAACAGGTTGCATATATTCCTCTTATACAGTACGTCTGATACGGCGCATTATCCGTAAAGAAAAAGACGACAGATAAATGGAAAGTTCCAAGGAAGACAAAGAACAAATATCAACAAAAAGGGAAGAGAAGACATAAAACCGAATTGAGAGCTAAAGGTGAACCCAAGGAACAATAATGTGAACATCGAGGAAGCTATGACAACTGCAAGACGAAAATGGTGGAAGGACACTTGATTTGACTTGATCTATTCCTCTTTCATGATCTGGAGATTGAAGTGTCAAGATCAAACTCCTATCCATTCCACAATTATTCCTGCCTTGCCCTGAAGAAAAGTATTCGTTACTGGAGTTTGAGCCACCCAGCTTTTCTTATTGTTTTGTTTTGTGGCCTCGCGTTGTGATATGAGAATTTTCGTTTTCCCCAATTCAAACTTCCTGACTCTCCATTCGCAATTTTCTAACATACTTGGGGAGGTGGGGAAAACATGAGAAGTGTCGCAATATTGAAGGACGGCTGAAGGCTTGTAGAGCAATGCGGATTTTTCCTTTGGATCTAGAGTACAAAAATATAGATGGGCATTTTTTGGCGGAGAGGCTTTTGGTGATGGGGGGTCGTACCACCCTTCATTGGGGGTTATCCAAAATACGTCATGTTTAATATCAAATTAAAGAGGAAGAAGCGAGTAATTGAGTGGTGTACTTTTTTTATCATTTTAACTTCATAGCTGACATTTTACCACCGAAAGACATATTTTTTGGGTCATATATACCCCAGTTCCTATATTTTGCATATATTTCTTCCATTCATATCTATTAGTACTCTGACACTGTTGTGAACATTTTTCTCATGGAAAGTGAATTTCCATGACCTACCAGTTCTTCATAATGATGAGTTGAAAATATGTCCAATTTTGTACCAAAAAAACGGCCATTTTTTCATTTTAAGAAGGACTGATTCACTTCTTTTGCAGTTATCTCCAAAACCATTTAACGGACTCAAAACCTAATGCCACATCTAATTAGAGAACAAAATGTAGATGCATTTTAATCCTACGCACCAGCTTTATCGTGCATATTTAAAATTTGTGTATCATCTTTTCTGTACTGGAAGACGAGCAAGTTGACCATTTTCGCGTGATTTAAAATTTTTAGCGGGTACCTTGAGACACCAAAATCCTTATTTCTCTGTAAGTATTGCAAGGTTTTCCATGATTTGCTTTTGTAAACATAACCAGGATATGGAATTTAATTTGAAAATCCTCGTTACCTCGGTACCTACGCAAAACACAACAAAAGCAGACAGTATTGTCACTTGAGAAATATTTTTCTTACTTCTCCACAAGTAAAACAGCCGAGAGTTTTGTTGAGTTACAGAATTTCGAGTGGAGATTTAAGTGTTAAAAGAACTCTCCTGTCATCTGCAAAACTCCACAACGCTCCAAGTTAGTAAATCCGACCCCTGGGGCCTTTTTGTTACGTAACAATTTGGTTACCACCGTCAACTCCACTAGGTTCTAATAGATGCGTCCATCAACTGACGTGGCAGCAACAGGACTTTTTACTACCTCCCGGTAGCAACTTTTGGGTGACGAAACTATCACTGAGCCTTTACTTTTATATGAATCTGTACGCATCACCCCTACACAACAAAATTTTGAAGGAATACCATGATACCAATTTGAAGATAAAAAAAATATCATTGAAAGCGTTTCTAAGCCTTAGAATTACAGCAAGTCTCTATTCGGGTAAAATTGATGATCGCATTTTGGTTTTTTGATAAGTTATAGCAGGTCACAAAATTAGTAGTAGTAAAATCAAATCTTTCAACACTCGTATGGAAAATCAAAGGAATTTTTCAGAGGATTCATCAGACATTAAATGAAATTTTCCTTTAAGCAGCCTTTTGGTGTCCAAATTAGAAGGACCAAATAGAGTTTCTTTCATTGATATCTTCTTAATCTTTATGCCAAGAATAAAATATCACAGCTGCCTCCTCGAAATATATATTGACGAATGGTGATATAAAACATGAATTTTTGGAGTAACAGTTACTCACTGTGTGCGTACTGAACCCACCCCACGGCGACACGACCGTGTCAGTGACCAAAATGATCCATAACAAAAGGCCTCCAGTTAAGGTCTAGCAGGACAGTATAAAAATTTTCGCTGATTACCAAATACATTGACTTTGGCTGCAGAAAATATACCATGGAAATATGCCGGAAATTTAAAAAAAAACTAGGACTGCAAACACAGTCACTATAGATCACTTTGTATGAAAATCTGTTGCTATGCATAGAATCCCACGGTCTATTTTCAGTAGCGAAAACTGTAACAGCTAAACTAACTTGCAATAGGTCTAACTGTCATCGGTTGGTCTACTACTGCAGGACCTGTGCCTAGGCCCAGCGGCCCATGAGTAAAGTTCGCACTGCTAATCTTAATTATTCAATGTAATTTTCATTGATTTGAAAAATATTTCTTCACCATAAAGTACAGATTCTAAAAGCTTTTCATTGACAGTTAAGCCTAGTACGGAATTCGAGTAAAACAGTAGAGTTTCAGGTAAAAAGTGACATTTCCATACAAATTTTACCGCTAGTAAAATCCCAAGCAAACATTTTACTGAGGTCTTTACTAGTGCAGTACGGAGCTCACTGGTAAAGGGTTCCATTTTTTCTATTATAAGATAGATGGCGTTTTGTAAGTCTCCGCTTATTTTACTGACCATTTTAATGTGCGGAGCATTAAAATGCTGGTAAAACTTTGACATTTCTTCGATTATTCACAAAGCGAGTTTACTTAATTTTTCCCATGGATTTCCTTGACGACGATACACACTTAGACCTGCCGCAGCAACAAATTCGTCGTCGATATGATGATTTATATCCTTTATAAATAATAATCACTTAACATTTTTAAAAATATTTCCGATTAATTGTGATTTCAACAACTGTCACTTCGTTTTCTCCACATAAAACTTACGTCAACTTTTTACCCGCGTTAAAATGCTATTTTTTGGAGACCGCGTTAAATTTTACCAATACACGAACTCCATACTAGGCTTTATATAAGAATTTATTCTTTTTATGAAATGAAAATTAGATCAATGAAAAGTCGTCTTATTTTAATGATAATTAATGTAAAAACAAAGCTATAAGAATATTTCATTGGATGTGTGCAGATAATTTAAAAATAATGATAAAATGAAAAAAATATGAAAAAATAAAAAAATTAAAAAATTAAAAAAATGGAAAAATGAAAAATTGAAAATATGTGAAAAAATGAAAAAATGAAAAAATGAAAAAATTGAAAAAATGAAATAATTTTAAAATGAAAAAAATGAAAAAATGATTAGTGCTTGATGTCTTGCTTTTATTGTGTTACTAATAAAGTGTTTTCATGCAGTGTACTGTGTTATGTATTTATTTTTATTTTGTGTACTATTGTGTTATTAGATAAGTGTTCATAGGTAAGTATTTATTTGCGTATATTTTTCTTTTCAGTTTTATATGTAGATTCCTGTAATTTATTTGAATAAATTATTTTTTCATTTATTTATTTATACGAATGCTCTTTATTGGATATAAAATTATTTTAAACTTGTGAACAACTGCAAATCTAAGTAAACCAAAAATGGTCCATTATATGTGTGTTTTTTTATTGAACGTTATTCATACTTTAATTAGGTTGTCACGGCTAATTTGGGTGGTTGTCTTATCATGCTAAATTGTTGTAATTACAAGATATGCTTCACTTATATATTTTCATTTATTTCTGGCGTTGGTGTCACCCTCGTTACGTCCCGATAAATGTTACGATGGTGACCACCAACTTGAGTGGGCCTTTAGCATATTAGTCGAATATGTCTCCGACGATTATCTCCTATTTTTGCAATACATTGTATTGCATATTCTGCTGTGTAGGCGCTTTATTGTCAATACCATAACGTTTTCTGCTCCTGCCACAGAGCGTCATCAGTGGTTTTTAACAAATGTTTTGAGTGAATGGACACCCCCTAGTTTGTGTTTTACGCAGGAAATTCTTTTTTTATATATGTGTAGAATATGTATTATTCTTACATATGTATATATATAGATATATATTATTCTAGTCATTATTCCAGTTCTTATAGCTGGCTGATATTAAATATTAAATTGATAGTGAGGATATTATATGAACCTGTTTAATTATTCATATTGCGTACTAAGGTCAGTAAATCCACTTGAATAATATCTGCAGATCCTACATCTAAGTCATTCTATAGTAATTCTATTTTTTATTTTTCTCGGTTGCCCTACTCTTAATCTTTTTTACTAAATTTTGTTTTGTCTAATTTATGTCCTGCTAAATTCTATCGTGTATTTTTTTTATATATTTTGTCATCTGCAATGTCTAAGCATGCGTTCAGCATCATTTTTTGCATCCATTAATGTCCTTGTTCTTTCATGTATAATTGCCTTCAGTGATTCTATATTATTCAGCTTGGCTTATTACCTTTTTCAATTTTTTATATATATATTCGTTCTTTATATTTATTTTGATTTTATGTTTTATTCCAGCTTATTTTATAATTTTTCTTGCATTTATTTCCGTGTGATTTTCGTGTTCTGTGTTGTCATGTCTAACAATGCAGAATTTTCATGAACGTTTGCGTTTGTCATTTATTCAGGTTGTGCCTTTTTCATTTTTTCCTTTTTTTTTCATTTTTTCACTCATATGATTTCATTGATTTCGATTATTATACATTGCTTTAATAAAATGCATTTTCATAGTTATAAAGATATTTTCTATGCCGTTAAGAAAATTACTTTGATTTTAATTAAATTTTCTCTCAAGCTATGCAAATTACCACATAATTAAAACATATTTTCATTAAAATAATTCAATTTATTTTTCTGATTGTTCTCATCGCTAGAATCCAGAAATGTGAATGCTCTTTGGACACTTACTAGTTGGTACAAACAATTTTGTTTTTTTGTTTTTTCAAAACACTGATAAAATGTGCCTCGACATCAGTCCGGTCATTACGAAATTTAAGCCTGCTGTTTTAACCACCATCGGACACTTTTGATAAATGTTTTATTTTCAATAATTAAATTTTCAGTAGAACTAAACGGTCTGGTGCAATATTGTGTTTGTACATTTAAGTTTTCATTAAAATAAATGCGATGAAGTGATTTCCAAACCATATTTCCGCAGTAATTTTTCTGTCAAGTACCTTTCACAATCTGATTTAAACGTATGTATAAAGCACCTGTCCGTACATGTTATATCGTATCGTATCGTAAAATCAAAACTCACACAAAACAAACAGGAAAATAAATTTATAATCGAAAAATAATATTAAAAAATAAAGCAAAAAATGCGCAAAAGTTAAGGAGCATAAAAAGTGAAAAGTGATTAAAAAAAATAACGCACGTCCGATTCATGTTTAAATTTCACACATTTTCTGCAAACAATCAACTTCACACCTCAGGACTTGGGTTCAAGCGAGACACGTCTACCTGGAATCAGATTTATTGCGTTTATTTAGTATTTAGCGGCCATTAATTATCTCAGGTTGTTATCAAGTTTCATGCGCTTTTGTTTATTGCCACCATTGTTGTTGTTGTTTTTTTTATGTTGTTACCATGTTAATACCATCTACATCCATAAAAATGCAACACTGGCTATACCTATCTACATATGTAGATAATTAGATTCACTGGAATGAAACTGTTCTCTTTTCATGTTTAACAGGTAGGTTTGGTCTTAAATTTTAAAGTTTTCTCTCTTTCTGGACCCAATAATAAGAGCAAAGTAATTTTTTACCCCATTTTTTTCTCTCATTCTTCTTTCTACCTTAACGGACTGAAAAAATGCAAAAAAAAAAAAACTGACTCCAACAGAAGAACCGACTGAAGAAGGTGCTAGGCATGAGTAAACAAAAGAAAAGACCTGACGACAAAAGTGCGAATTTTCTCACATTAGTTCTTGACGTGGAATTCATCTTTGATGATGTCTTAAGAAGCCGCCACATCGGCCGGCCACAGCCTTTTCATTAGAATCCTAAAGGAATGAGACCGACCACTTGGTGGTTGGTTTGCACATGAATATGATGAGCGCACAGTAATTAATTCCATCACAGACAATATTACTTTCACGTGTTTACTAAATATTATAACAAGCCTCAAGAGACATGAGGAATTACAGAATCGGATGTTTGCATAAGTCGACTTTTATGAGGTTATACGCTTGGAGGATATTATGATGTTAGACAAAATGAAAAAAAAAATGTTTGTTTAGTTTTCTAGTCATAAAATCTGACCTTCCTTGTACCATCGCACCACCTCTGGAATATGTGTTAATCCCAAATTGCAACTAACTACTAAACCTACCCTTAACAAAAAAAAAAAAAAAACGGAAAGGTGAAGATAATCCCATCATCCATTTATACCAAGGCCAATATTCATTTTATCCTTTCACAGCAACCACAATAAACTAAACGAAAAAAAAACAACCCAACGAACGCCCAGAAAAACTCCCATTCATTGTAACACTGGCGAAGGATTGTAATAAAAATCTGGTAATTGTCGTCATAATTGAACTGTCAGATTATTTTGACGTACCATTCGGAGATATGTCCTATCTTGCCAATGTCTTTTGCCATTGTTAATGATTGTTTTTCACATTTTTGTTTTTTTGTAGGGAATATTTTCTAAGGATATATAACAGTTTTTTTTATACAGAAAAAGGGGTGGTTAGGTATCTACGATTCTCAATGGAAATGATTAAAAAAGGGTCGTAGTTATACAGGATTTTACAAAGGGAACGAACGATAGGGTTTTGTTGCAAATGGCAAAAAAAGTAAAAAAAAAAGTGAAATGCTTAATCTTTTATAAATCCAATGATGTATTGCAATTTATTTAAGCCTTAAGGGAAAGTTTTCTAATCCTATCGGAATAGTAATTATGTTTTTTTTTTTAGTAGGGAATATTTGTGGATTTTTTGAACAAATGGTACACGGAAATAATTGAAATGTTTCAATTTAGGTATGAAGAAATTGTATTTCGGGTTATTGTAATACGCCTCAGGGATGAACATATGGTCTGATATGGTACATAGTTGTGGTTTTAGAGAATGAATTTGTATTTTTGTTTTTGTGTATAGTTGTTCTTATTTTAATACATGTGCTCCATCTATATTTGACTTGTAAAACTAAGTTTTTATAATCTTTCAATATTAGACGAGGTAGGTAATTTTATTTAATTAAATTTATTATGGTATCTTATTTGAGTGAGTGGTGGTATGGACTTTAAGCCGAATCTCACCACTCACTCCACGATAGCTTTCGGCCAGGGTAGCATGGTAGCTTGCTTTAGCTAAAGACGGAGAGTATGGGGTGGGTTGAAAAACATCTGATGCTACCATGTGCCATCAACAAATAGATGTTGACTTACCTGGAGATGTTGATAATGGGGAGGATACGATAGCCCTTATACACACAGTGCTATGTCCTGGCCTCCATTTAACGCCAGTTACCACACATTGTTGAGCTGGGCCCCATTCCACAAAACTACAAGTGTACAAGTGTAGCAACACTTGTACTAATATTCTTGTTCTACATATTAGTACTTGTAGATTCTGTACCATAAAAATTATACATCTTCTTGTAGGAAATTTGAAATTTCCCTAGACTTGTATATTCAATGTACAAGTCTAAAATATTTTCTAGGTTAAGCTTGTTGCATGAAGCAAAGCATAACTACTTCCATATACGATTGTATAATAAAGATATAGTTTATAAGACCTGAAAAAAAAAATCAATAGATCTAATTATGGAAGTAGCGTACCAATCATCAATCAAGAACAATATTTAATCGTTTAAAAACACATGTGAGACGATTAATGATTAATTAATCATAAAAAGTAATTGCATAACACCATTAACGATTGATCAATCGTTAATCGCTTTCAAAAATGATTAATTTATTTTAATTTCTTAATTATTATTAAATATTGTATATTATAATAATTTTGATTAACTTTCAAGCATTTGTAATATTTTTGAGTAACCTTGTCAGGCACTAATTAAAGAAACACAAACGTGCCTTAACGTATGACGGGGAAATTTGCGCCAATTGCATTCCCCTGTTCCGCGTATATTTATACTTAAGGGGGTACACTAATGATATTGACGATTTTTTCCTACTATGTTAATCTAAGCTCTGCATTTGTTAGTTCGAAATCTAATATGTTTAATTTCATAATTTTGGTTTTAATTTCTAACACTGTTTTCAAAGTTATTTCATTTCATTACATTTTTTACTAATAACTAATAAACGTATCTTGAGTTACCAAGACCTCGTTCATTATTTCAAATTAACAAATCCATCGAAAAATACGATTAACGATTAAAAACTGTGTCAGTAAATAACGATTAATTCCTGTCGATTGAACTTCATTATTATTATCGACTGACGATTAAATTGATCAATCGATTAAATTAATTACGATTATTTTCTTGAGATTAATTTTTCAATTATAATTTTCAGTCGTCAATTTAATTAAAAAATTTAATGAACTAATGCCCAAACCTGCATAGTATCTACATATAATTTTGAAAGCAATACGGAAACTTCCTGGATTTTTGAATTGTCAAATGTTATTTACTGGGTAAAGTTAAATATTAGCTACCATGTTTTGTATCCTTATTTAAATGTTAAAACTAATTAGTTAAACTTATGTAAATTCAGAAGAAAATTTTCCATTCTTCCCCACTCTGCTCGGGGTACAATGAGAAATGCACCCGAGGCACAATGGGGTACCAATTATTGGCACAGTTCTTAGATGAGAGTTTATGATGAAATGAAAACTGCCTATTGATCTGAGTTTCTACAAGCCATGATGGATTTTCAAGTCGAATTGTTGTTTTCTGGTACAGTAAGTTGTACAAGTCGAAAGCTCTCACTTGCAGAATTATCATTGTACAATTGTACAATAAATTCTACAAGTATTGCTTTGTGGTACACAAATTTTCTGACTTGTTGAAAAACATTGTAGTTTTGTGGAATGGGGCTCTGATGTCTCTTGTGCCACCTATACATAAAAGTAAAGTTAGACTCCAGTCGGAGGATAGAGGAAAGAGAAACGTTTGCTTTACCGGTTCATGCCTGTTATCATTTATCGGCTATGCTAAAATCACGCCCGTAGCACTTATTATCTAAATCTCATTGCACGTATGCATGTCTAGAAGCAAGCCAGCCCAATGCAACTTTTCTTCGCTAAAAAGTTTAAATTTTAACATACCTAAATACCAATGATTTACAACTCGATGAATATCGTCTATAGAAAGTCTTCTGGAGTACTGTAGGCTTTTGGTGGTGCCCAGGATTTGTGACCCCAGGACCCACCAGATTTTTTTGAAATATTACTCCTTCATACACTGAATCGGGTAGAACTGCGTGTGTGTTGAAGTCTTGAGTCTTCGCTACACACTAATAGTCCTGACGTAGAGGGCCTTAGTTGATTGTCGCTTGTAGAGTATTTTGACTACACTATGTATCTCGAGGCAGTTACCTGCACACGATTGGAGAGCAATGGCCTACCTAGTAGACCTGGAATGTAGGTCCGGAAGTAAGTCGTTAACCTGCTTCAACTGCCAGTTCGGACTCCAGCGACAACCAAGAACGCCCTTGGTGTGCCTCTAGTATGCGTGCCGTTAGTGCTGGCTGTACATGTAACATCACCTGAAAATTGTGTAAGGAATTTATAAGTCAAAGAAAATATATTGCGCTTGTTTCACCACACGAATGTTGAGTGTAGGAGACCAATATAGCCTATCTAGCTACGACTATCTATGCTCAGCAAGGTATCACTAGTTGGGAACTCCGAAAAATAAATCGTCCGAAAAAAGACTATTCGGGCTACTCCCCCGGAGATGAACTTTAGATTTTTGTACTTCGCTGAATAGAAACAATGACTCTTAAACTTAAGATGGTTCAACTGCAGGCATGGTGCACTTACTAACCTACAATTTCTTGTAGGTAGATGCCATTTGCTGATAAAGTACGTAAGCTCTTTCTGACTCTAATTTATACAAATTATAACTAGTTTTTTTTATTTTAGCAGATGGCAAATGTGGTCATTCGCCGAGAAAATAAGTATATTTGTTGATTGCCAATTATAAAAATGACAATTAGTATTGAGTATTTAATTTAACTCCATTTCATAAATAGCTGGGACGACCATTTGTCGACAAAATCTTTTGACTATGCCAATTATAAAAATTTAAAGCAATGTCGAATAATTAACGTCACTTCATTTCATAATTTCCAGACAAAATTTATACTTATCCTTTTTGACAGCGCTAATGATAAAATTAACAAAAATTTAAATGTGGCCACCTATCTTTGCCAATGCACGAATTTCTCATTTCCAACGATAATCTTTGTTTCGATATAACATGTGTTTTTTTTTTATTTTCTTCAGCAACACTTAAAAAAAGTTTTCCACTTTTCTCTTTTTCCCAAGTTGAAGTTAAGCTCGTCCGTTTTCTTTCATAGTCCACCGCTTAATATCTGACCTTTTCTCCGGCTTCTCTGCTGTTCATTTCCTTGTATTCCGCCCACGTGGAACTTTTTTACAGCGGTGCATCACACAATATTTGAAAAATAGATGTCACCGGGGTCGCTAGAAAGATGTTCCAGTTGGGTGGGAATTCCTGAGGTCGGGTTCTCTTGCGAAACAAAAAAATTCTTCACTAATGTTTTTACTATAATTATACCACACCATCTCCACTAAGCTTTCAAAGACAATAATTCTGGATCATGGTTGCGAGGTCAAAATTCAATAAATGAGTTGGCAGGATACGCAAAAGAATGTGTAATCATTGGTTTTTCATAACTCAAAAGTGATCGTAATTGTGTAAATTTTGCAATACACTGCTGGTCCAGTGGGTAGATTATAGAAGAATATCAGAGTATTAGGCTGCTTGTAGTAAAAATCTGCCGATTGAATACATGATAGCAATGGCACCTGCACGGCATTATCGAAATTTTGCAATATTGCGTGGCACCGGGTCTGCCGTCGTGTATGCAAACTGCCTTAAGGGTCACATCTTAGTCAGTGTGTTTCCGGCATGGTGTTCCCAGGGCAGGAGGCAATAGGAATCACATAGGCAAACAAAAAATTGTATGGCATGGCAGGGGGGGGGGGCATCTCAACAGTTTCGACGTTACAGGAAGACTAAGAAAATATCACAGTTTTTCACAAAACATATTTTAAAAAGTATAGGGTGTACGGTTTCCCTTGTATGCAGAACCTTATAGCTTTCGAACGACTGTTCAATGAGCCCCACACTCCTTTCATATCCGGGGCTATGACGGTTTAATAAAAGTTTCGGATTTTCTTGCCTTTTTTTTTACCTCCCTCGAAACACCCTGTATTTTGTCAAATTCTCACATGCATACATAAGTTACTATAAATGCACACCTTTAAGCCTTCAAATAGAATTGATCTATACACGGTCCATTCCGTGATCGCTGTCAAAGTTAAAACTTAAAAATATATTCCGCTCCTTCCGCAAAAATTGAATATACTCCCTCCGATCGGTTCGATACGTTCAGTTGCTTGCTATATACCTACACATATATACAATCTAAATATTTGACAATCTTTGAGTTTGACAGCCGAACCTGGAACGAACTGAATGGATGAATTTGTTTTGGAGCTTAATACCTCTCAAAAGCAATCATATATAAGGATTGGCCACGTAATACAGAGTAACAAGGTATGATCTTCCGGGTTGTTAAGTGAGTGTGACGTCACACGAATCAATTCTTAAAACTGGAAAAATTAAGTGATAATATTTATGTAAATTTATTTCACTGGATCCATTGAAAATGTTGCAATAAATATAATATCAGTTTCTTACCATAAATATTTCATGGAAATCAGTTCGGATCAAAACAAAGTGCCACGAAAGTTTTAATGATAAAAAAATGCAAAATAAGACCGAAATACCCATAATTTGCACTCTTAATTGATTATTTAAGATTTTGGTTATTATTTCTATAGTGAAATTAGTTAGTTGTAATACTAGATTTCTCAATTAGAAGGCAAATTTTTAATACATCATAACGAAGTGTAAAAAGTGGGGTTAGTGGCAACTTAAAATGTGGGATACAATTCTAATAATCTTCCTTCAATTTGTCTATATGTTGAAGATTTCAAATGAATCCAGTAGAATTAATTTACATATAAATGTTAAACTTTATATTTTTCACTTTCTAAGAAGCGCATCATGCGAATCGACTAATACAGAAAATGGCGAATCTATGGTGCCGAAAAGTCATACCTTGTTAGTCTGTATACCGTGAGGATTGGCATAGTATAGAAAGTTAACAAACAGATTAAAAAAATTGTTAGAAATTTTACAGTGGTAAATACCTACTGTCTTTGACCTATTTTGACCACGGATTTTTGGTCGTGTTTAGTCGGGATGTGTCACTTTTGGAAGGGCTTCTTTAAATTTCCAATTCAGTAGAATAATTCTCAAATTTTTATTCACGTTGCCAATATAAAGGATGTAAAGGTTCAACTACAAAAAATCTGATTATTCTGCAAAATTGGAGTGAATCGATATAAAATGTGTTAAGTTTTTAAATCGATTTTCGGAGGAATTTTCTGTCATGGAAATGATTGTATCCTTCCTTATCGTCAATCCTTCCAACATTTACATTAGCCATTACTGAGAACACTTGTTTCTGTTACTTTTTTTTGTTTTTTTACTGATGAATATATCTTTAGTCCAATTGAGTTATTATTTGCTAATCACGTCTTTAGCCCTACAGTCCTAGAGAACTGAGAACTTGCTTTGAGATGACAATCCTTGAGGACCTGACTTCTGGTAGGACAGTTCTTGAGATTCAGGAGCTTGCTTCAGAAACGTCAGTCTTTGACGACTGGCTTCTGGTCGGACAGTCCTTGGGAAACCTAGAACCTGCTTTGGAAATGATAGTCCTTAATAAATTGTTTCTGTATACAGACAATTCTTGGGAATCCCGAACTTTGGAAATGACAGTACTTGGAAAATGGATTAGACTTCTGGAAAGTTTGTAAAGCTAAAGAATGAATTAAAAATTAAAAATAATAAAAATAAATTAATAAGAAATTTAATGCTGTATGCGAACATCCGCTTTTATGAGATTACCGAGCTAGACGTTGCCAGCGGGCTCTAGCAAAAGGTAGGAAGAACCAGAGCTGGATATAAGCCCCCATGATCCGCATGTGCCCGTGTACCCAGTGTAAGGACATCTACGGACTGTAGATTATCTTACAAACTAGAATTATAACATTCGAATTACTTTATTGAAGCAGCGGTTAGTTCCATCCAATTGGGTAAAGGATAGGTACGACAAAAAAGTGACTTCGTCACCACAGCTTTTACAGATATATCATGCACAACCCTGCTTCCTCGTAGAGTGTGTTATTAAGGCATGCTCTCCGGCTTACAACACATTAGGGGCTCATTTGGGGGCTTACCTTCTTGTGAGCTTCTTTTTTCAGTAATGTTTTTTTTCACTTGAATACACTGAGCCAAAAAAGTACGTAGATCTAATAAAAAAGTCCGTTGGATCAATTATTTTTTTATTAATTTTCAACCGATGAATGTGATAATTGTGATAATGACGTACATTAACAATTAGGCTCAATGAAAAGTTCATTAATTCAATGAACCGAGTTAATTGATTCTATGACTAAGAAAATATATATTTTTCATTCATTCAATGCATTATATTCCTTAGATCAGTAAATTTCGTACACAGATTTTACGTCTGCGATTTATTGTTGCAATGTACCGTGTGCGTTTATTCAATGAATATAATTAATTAATCTGACGTACTAGTACACAAATTATTTTCCTTCATTTCCCCCCACCCAATATTTTACCATCATCGTTGTCCTTTGATTTTATTCGTTTTTCTCTTACTTAGTACCTACATATTTTACCCATATTAAAAAAAATACAATTCCACACTTTATGTGCACAGTCTTTTCTCTTGGCTTTATTTTTTATAATTAACATCGATTTTTACACATTTATTTTTATTCTATTACTCAGTGTCACCATTTTTATTTGTAAGTTCTTGAACCAATATGTTTACCTTGGAAAATTTATCCTTACACTTTATTTGGTAAAAATAAATTTGAATAAAATTCCAAAACATTGTGGAAGCTTTAGGGTACTCCAAATGAAACAAAAAAAAAATTTAAAACAAATATCTACCGCGCGAATAAAACTTTTTAATATTTGTCTATGCTCTCAGCTAACATCTTCATTTCCTTGAATGCAATCGATTTCAAATTAAGTCATTATGGAGACAGTCTGTCTAGCAAAACGATTCTTTTCCAAATTTCTGGGTAATTTTCTGTTTCTGCAAGTATTTTCGACCACAGTTTGAGAAATTTAATCGAAAAAATTACATAAGAAAAATGATCATTTTAGCAGTAAGAATTACAAAAAAAAAATTGTTAGAGGACCAGAAAAAAATTATTGTAAATAAAAGACTCACAGCCACGTTTTTCCGATGAAGATTTCTTTTCCATGAAGTGGATGCTATTCTTTACACAGATTACATTTCGTTGTGCAATTTGGTACTTTAATTTTTAATTATTTTATAGTATTACATATAAAATATACGTAAATTCTGTAGCGAATTAAATAGTATGTTGTTTCTAGAGTTATCCTATTAGAAATAAAATGCTTGACATGGTTTCAGTAGATTTATGCTTATTAAATTCGTATCATCTGAAATTTGTTATTTTGAAGCCGCCACATTTTAATAATCTGATCCAGGGGTAGAGATCATTCTTAAGATTTTTAATACAAACCCCAAAGGAAATAGCTAACGAAATCAATAAACGCAGTTTCATGATATTAATTAAGGTGGTCATAGCAAGTGAAGAAATATATACATTTTAAACTTTTATTGCGTCTATTAACATTTTATTTTTAGTGTATACGATCAATGTAAAAATTCATTAAATCAATGAAAGATATCATTGATAGAAGCACATGTTCCAATAAATTAAAGAATTTTTGTTTGAAGCAAATGTTTATTAAAATTTAAGGAAAAGTTCATAAAATTAATAAATAATGTCATAATAATATTAATAATAATCAACGATAATAATAAACGCAGTTTCATATTATTAATTAAATTTTTCATAGCAAGTGAAAAAATGTTAATTAAATCAATGAAAAATACTTTAATGAACTGCGTTTATTGATATTACGTACGATTTTATATTCAGTGTAGCATTTGAAATGTTGATTTATGAAGTGTTGCTTCGGTTCAATTTCCTATAGATTTTATCTTCAGATATTTTACACCCGCAAAAAGTAAGTACTTATCGCTATTATAATTCAACTAGGTTCTGTAAAGTTAGAGAATTTTAATAAAACTAATTTTTTTTATTTCTTAAAATTTATCCGTAAATATTATTACATCAAAGAACAAAGACATCTTAAGAAAAAATCCACATATTAAATGTGGACCTACCTACATAATAACCAAAATCTAAGTCTATCTCTTTTATTCTCTTATATTAGTTAATCACATTAAAGCTAAATGCAGACTAATTTAATATCTATAAATTAATTAAAACACTGGAAATTACTTGATTATGTGACTTTTATATAAAAATAATGACAACGAAGATGAATAATTAAATTGGAACTCCCAACTAGATTCCCACCATTTTAATTTTCAATTATTAAATTATAAATTTATATTACTTACTTACACTTTTGTGACACACAAAATTCAATTCATATATTCAATATTTACAACTTACATAGTTCCACATCAAAAATGTTAAATGATGATGATTCAAACAGCAAAGACTTCCTACTATTCTTTTATAAAGAGGTGCATTCAAAATTGGACCCCTGACGAGACGAGTTTTATCATGCTTAACACATTTTTAATTTTTTTTTTTCATACACAAAAACCATATACATATCTACCAAAAAAAAAAAAAATTATTTTGATTTTTTCTCTTGTCCCCATAATGTGTTTTAAAACCTAAACACCGAATATCGCAAAGAGTTGATGGCAGAAGAAGACTCGACGCGCATGTCAAATAAATAACATGTCTCAGCATAGAGCGCAGACTTAAAAGCTAAAAGAAATAAAATCTCTGCAAATTGGATGAGAAACAAATTTCCAACAAACGATTCAATAAATAAACCCACCTTAATGGCCTCCTCCCGTGTGCAATTTAGTTGAAATTCTCAAGCCGCCCAAATGGTAATGTGAGATCTCAGAATTTTTTGTTTTTTTTTTCTCCATTTTGATCGGGATACAACACACTAAATTCCATAAGATGCCCAGTTGAAATTACATAAATTTTCGGATAAAATTTTTTCTTGTGATGCTTAAATTTAAAAGAAACTTGGAATTTGTCAGATTGGATAGATTTTGGAATGGAGATGTATTTGTCACTAGAATGGGGGCGATTTTATTACATTTGACGACGATTTTATGGGATATATAAAATGCTATAAAATTTTGTACGAACTTTGTTTTTTTTTTCACGCGAATGATATGGATTAAGTCATGCGCCGCCACCAACTAATCTACTAACCGTTCCAGCTTAAAATGAAACCTGCAATTTCATGGAAGAAGTGAGAAAATTATTTTTTTTTAAAAATTCAAATTTCTTGAATTTGTTCCAGAAAATTAATTTTATGATGACGTAGCTAAAGCTATTCCTAGTTTCTGTTTTATTTTTTGTTTTTTAATATATAACTACCATCAGATTATCAGTCAACATAAAACCAGGGGTCACATTAGTCACCCTGTGAGACTAAAACAATCATAACAATAACGACGAGAATAAAACTCTCTGAATAATTTGCATTTTAAATTTCGAACGTCGGTCGTAGGTACATATATAATTTTTAATGTACACTTTAACGTACAAACTACACTATGTGTGTACACCTCACGATAGCAGCATAGCACCACTATCCTTTTGCTCTGGTAATTAGTTGGTAGTTTTATAGGTCTTAAAGCAAGATAGAACCGATAGGCACAGTATCTTTTAAAAGTCTTCTGAGGCGGCAAAGTGAGATGGTTATCAGAACTTGACACATGTTCACTTGAAAAACGAAATGAAAACTTTTGTTGTAGTAGGTAGGTATACATACCTACTATCTACCTTGATATGTATAGTAGTAGAACAAGCATGGATGAAATTATGAATTCGTTAACATTAATTAGCTGTTGATTTAATTAATCGGATTACCCAAGAGAAATAATTTTTCCAAATGCCTTCAAGTCTTCACGCTAGCCTGGCTAATTGTGCATTCGAATGAGAATCGACTACCACCAGTAACAAGCTCAGCTCACAGTGTAACATGCACGTTTGCACTGAACACTGCCCCAGAGTAAAGTTCTAAATGACCTAACTGAAAATGTAGAAAATTTCCACTATTTGTACCTAGCCAGCTTTGTTTTGTTAATATATTCGGAAACCTTGCTCTGAAAATAGATTGGTTGCTAAAGGGCTGGAATTTCACGAGATTTGGTTTAATTATTTTGAATAGGTGAATAAGGAAAATTTCCATATGCCTGGTACTAGAATACATAGAACAATAAATTTCAAGAGTTTTGTGCTTTCCAGCCCATTTGTTTTTTGCCTTTATTATCAATTACTAAAAAACAAAAAAAAAATTAAATACATTGTGGTTCTGAAAAAGTGACGTGCCTCATCTCTTTTTTTCTTTTAATGTGTTTTTTTTTAATAGCTCCATCTTCCATCTTTAGTGATGAAAATGATACTAGGAATTTTTTTTTGGCTCCATCTAGTGGCCGAAAATGACTTTTGTTATTTTTGTAGTGGCCCCATCTAGTCACTGAAACGGTACTTCGACTTTTTGTTTTTTTTTTTTGCATTCTTAGCATTTTATTAAATCTGGATTTGCTACAGCCCTGATTATTGGTTTTAATTGATTCCTCCTTAGATTCTTTTCTTAAAAAATTAAAAAGGACTTTGCTTAATTTTTATTTTTATTTATTTGATAGTCTTTTGCGCAGATTTTTACGAATATATTGTAGAATTACTTTTTCGTTCAAGTTTTTTTTTATATAAATTCGTACTGATTCAATATTTGAGTATATACATGAAATCGCATCACCCATTTCAGCTCAGATGATTATTATAGCAGAAAATTGCGCATAATCTTCCCGAAGAACTTTTACTTTTCTCATGGTCGATGGCAGACCTGTAAAGTACTTAGGTACATTTCTACTTACATAAGTACTAGTACCAGGACCTAGATTTGAATATATTTTAAGTACAAGTCCCTGTACTGGTACTTAAAATATTTTGAAGTAAAAGTCTCGTTACTAGCAGTTAAAAATTTGTTAAGTACAAGTCCAGGTACTGGTACTCAAAAGTTCGATTTATAGTATAATTTTAAGTACCCTATAAGTACCAAAATACGCGTATATCGCGTTATGGCGGTATTTGTAGTAAGTACGTAGTTTGGTACTAATAGGGTACTTAACCTTATATGTATTTGGGCGTTATAAGTACCAGTACCAGTACCTGGACTTGTATTTGAAAAATGTTTAAGTACCAATATCGGGACTTGTATTTGAAAACTTTTTAAGTACCAGTTCCGGGTCTTCTACTTTTACGTAATAGATTTTAAGTCCAGGCTCTGTTATTTGTACTTGGTATTATACAGGTATGGTTGATAGCTTCCGAAAAGCTACGTTATCTGATTTTTAAGAAATCTCACGAATTTCGGATTAAATATGATAATTACGAAAATTGTAGTCGTTTTTGGTAACAGCTCCATCTACTAGGAGAAAACGGTACTTGAATGTTTTTTTTTAATTCAATTTTTTTATGGCATTTTTATGCAACAACAAAATAAAAAAAAATTATTCTTTAATTCTTTATGTTCTAAAAAAAAGAGGATTGTGAAATATTGTAAACATTTTCTTTTTGACCTCTGAAAAAATCGTTACCCGAAATTTATATAAACGTTGATCGAAACTCCAGCTGGAAACTATTAAATAAATATTACATTATTAATTTATTAGTTTTCGCTATATCTACAAAAAATTGCTTCACAAATAGCTTATTCGAAATTTAAAAAAAAACAATTGTTTTTAGTAGTTCTTCTTCTTTTTGTTTTATTATTTTTTCTTTGCTCTACCTCTTAAATCAGTGAATCCGTAATAAATTTTAATCACATTTCAGATCTTCACTACCTTCAAGTTCAGCTTCATTTTTGGTTGGTGACAGTTTCTATAAAACATTCATCACCGAATTCATCCGTGTAAAGAAAACTAATCTAGTCTGGTGAGGGTTTGGTCTGTTTCGGACTCCATTTTATATAGAATTTCACTAGGATTCCAAGATGATTCCAGATGAAAAATGCAGCTATAATCCCATCAATATGATTCCCTTTTTGCTAATACGATTTGTTTGATATTTCCCGCATATTTAGAAACCATTTTGCAAATTTTTAAAAAAGTTTCGACTTTTGTATTATTAATTAATTTTGTAATTAAACTTTGGAAAATTCTGGTTGGAATTGTTGCACTATTAATTCCATCTGCACATTATTTTCATTTGATTAATATTATTATCCTCTGCTCAATTTACATCACTCGAAAATACTTTCTTTTAATATTTATATGATCCATTTCACCTGTACCTGTAAAATTCCAAGTACAAGTACCAGTACAGTACCATTACCTGGACTTGAAATATTTTAAGTACAACTACAAGTCCCGGTACTTGTACTTAAAAAAATTTCAAGTACAGGTCCCGGTACTGGTACTTTAAAATTTTTCAAGTACAAGTCCAGGTACTGGTACTGATATCAGTACTTAAGTATCAATGTACTTAAGTACTTTGCAGGTCTGATCCATTTGTCGTCGGAGCACGAGAATTTCTCTTAAAGTTTTTAATTTTATGACCACAACTTTTTAAATAACTTTTTTTTTGTGTCAGAAAATTTCTGAAATTTTATCAATTTCTATAGAGTCCGGAATGCTGTTGAATCAACTCGCACCACTTTCACAAGGTAATTATACTTACTTTCATGAAATTTTCCAGAAACTAAGAATTTATTATGAGAAAAATGCATGATTGGTGAAGCTTTCATGATCTTTTACTCCCTGATCTCAGTTAAGATCCCGAATTTCGATATGTTTTGGTGGATAATATAAAGTAGAACATAAAAAAAATTAATTAATAAAATTAAAAGTACGGTTTGCAGGATATAGGATAAAATTCTTATTCTTCATGTCGTCTTTCGCATATATTTTCAAAGTGCTTGTGAGATCTGAGCTCAAGCGAAAGGTGGTGGTGGTGGTAAAGGATAACTCATTTTTTAAAATTCAAATGGAAAATCTTATTTATTAAATATACTGCTTAAAACTATATCAAAAAATTCAATTCCTTAAATATTCAGTTCTAACAAATATCGTACTACTACAAACTAATTTAACTGATTGCGATTCAGGTAAACATTCAACAAGTTAAAATAATTCATATAAAATTCAAGTCATCCAGTGCCGCCAATATATTTTTCTCCCCTGTTTAATTCTGGAAGAAGAAGAAAAGAATTCACCATTACATTCATGAATTATATAACTCAAACAGAATAGGATTCTTCGAAGTATACTGCCACGTGTAGGCCTTTGTAGACAAAAATGAAAGCGCTGCAGCATGTAGCTGCAATGTGTATGCTGCAGTGTGTAAACCTGCACCAGAATGTACTTTCAAATTATGTGTGCAAATAGTTGAAGTATAGTGCACGGTGTAGGCGCAACATAATGAAGTTTTGTGCTATCTGTGTAAAACACGGAAGCAATAACAAAAGTAGTTTTCTCTAGTAGGAGTAAATTCCTGGTCAGATGACGGATGGAAATGAAGCAGTAGTAACTTTCTGCAGCAGAAGTAACTTTCTGCAGCAGAGGTAAATTTCTGCTTAGACGTAGGATAATGGTGGAGCAGAAGTAAATTTCTGTAGCAGGAGTAAATTCCTGATGTAGGATGAAGGTTTTACAGAATTAAAAAAATTAAATACAGAATTTTGTGGGAAGGATAGGAAACAGATTAAATTCTGGTGAAGGATGTGTTCGGAGTTATTTCTGAAACAAGAATGACGAGATTCTGTAGTCAAGTCAAGGCAAGTGTTATTGCGCTTTCAAATTTTCTTCATTGTCTTCCTTCTTTGGATTTTATTAGATGATTTGGCACATCCTTCGGATTGTCTTGTTTAGGACGTTGGGGCTTATTTTTGGCCCTCAGTTCGATTCGATATCTTCTCTTTTCTTCCTTTTGATCCCTTGTTTGGTTTTTCCTCACCTCTCGTGTTGTTGTTGGTCCTTTTTCTTACAGCTGCTACGCCACTTCAGCTGTAGTTAATGAATTTCTCGCAAGAGTTTGTTATTAAATTTGGGAGGGACTGGGAAGGAGTAAGGATTGGATATAGTTTGGGATCTTTAGGAAGTTAATAACTGGAGAGTTCCTATACTGGCAAGTTTTATCAGACACATTCTTGATTGGGTAATTTGGGTTTACCTCCTCTAGTAATCTCCCTTAGTATCATAGAAACTTATTCTACCTTCGTGGATGTTTCTAGCATCCGATTGAACCAAAAGCAAGGGGACAGGTATTTGAAGTTTGCCGGTATTAAAAGATCCGGCAAGTTGTTTATGAGTTGGTTTGAATGGATAGGGATTTTCTCGACTTGTTTTTCGGTTTGCCCGATCAAATACTCTTTGATAAGAGTTATATTGGGTGCCTCGTACAATACTTCGTTGCGATAGTATTTTCCGCTGGCTCTTCTATAGAGTCCTGTGCAAGCTCTAAGGATCTTTCTTTCGAGCTTGCTATGGCGGTCCATATATTATAGGGGAAATTGTGTGCATACGGGAAAGCAATAAGTTATGACAGGGCTTATTAGTTGCTAGTACATGAGTATCTTTGTTTGAGTTGTGAGTCCGTCCCCGACATTGATAATAGGGCTTATAAGGCTGTACGCGAAATTGGTTTTGCTAATGGTTGCTTTAGCATGGTTATTGAATCGTAGGAGTTCATGGAAATTTATGCCTAGAAATTTCGTTGCTTGTGTGGGCGTAATTCTTTTGGATTTAGCGACAAATAAGTTCGGACTTTTGGACGTTAATTTTGATCCCCCATTTTTTGTGATAAGAGTCGAGCTTGCTAAGATGTAGGTTGACTTTATTGACCGCCAAGAGCGGGCAACGAGATTGGGCGTATGTAAGGGAGTCATCGGCGAAGAGGAGCGTTGTGCCGCTTTCATTTTGAGGTTGGTCTGAGGTGTAGAGATTGAAGAGTATTGGACCCAATATGGAGCCCTGGGGACTCCTGCTGCAATTGTTTTGAGAGCGAGATTTGTGGTCATCGAGTTCCAAACTGAGTCAAAAGCTTTTTCAAACGTCGAGAAAGCACCCGACCGTAATTCTGCTGCGGCTCGTTTCCTTTTTATAGCCGCTGTGAACCGCTATGTCTCTGCTCTATGATGGGTTGCTCTGGAAAGGCTGATTTCATGGTTTCATTCCATCAAATTCTGACTGCAGCGAATCCAGCTGTTTGACGTAATGTCACTTTGATGACTGCAGCCTTAAACATTTGAATAATGTTTTGGCGGAGTGGTCGAGCCGTGACAGTAATGTAGAAAACTGCAGATGGGGAATTTAGGATTATTGTAGACAAGTGTTTTTTTTTTGTAGTTATTAAATTTTTGAATTAGATACTTTGTGTTTTCTTTGTTTCAGGACCACAGATTGTGGAGGGGTTTGCATGTAGGGAATTTATATAATCTCTAGATGGACTGGACAGTGCTGTTTTACTTAGATAGAATCAAATGAATCATATTTCACTATTCTAGCATGAATAGAAAAATATATAAATTTAAAAAAAACCCAGGACAGAATTTTGTCGAAATATTAAAATTTTATAGCTTGCAAAATACGCATTATAATAGGGTAAATTGTGTATTTGTATTTTCGTTTCACAAACCCTCCCCTACGAGTAAGTAAAACTAAAAAAAAAAAACAATTGGTGATGGTCATGTCACACATGTCGCTTATTTGATATGGAATGACCCATATATGTATCCCCTTTTTCGTGAAATCCAATGTTTATAAAAACAATAAATTTTGCTATAAGTAACAAAACCTGTCAAATTTAAAAATATTCCCAACAACAAATGCATAATAATTACCTTATCTATGATTTTCCTGCGATTTATGAAAAAAAAGCATTGCAAAAGTCTTAACTTTGTTTTTTTTATTAACAGAAATGCATTCGTGGTATACCTTTAATTGTCGCAGTTTCAAATTAATTTTCAGTAAAACTTTAAATTTAGATACACTTCTAGTTTCCTACACACACCCACATACACGCAAATATGTAATTAATGAAAATATAACAAATTAATAATCAATAATTAAATACATAATCAATTGAAATATTCCCATAATTACTAGAAAGCTCTTATCAATTATAACTACAGCGCAATTATACAACCACAATTAACACAATCAATTTAATGTGTGCATCTCTAGCATCATCATCATCATCATCGTAGAAGACCGAACTACTAACCCAGCTTTATTAATTGAAAGAGGTGTTCGAGAGTATGATACCCAACCTCCCGACATCATTCATTAATTAAACATCCTTAATCCTTTTTACATATCAGATACGCACATGCACACACATCTATACATACATATAATCTTGCCAAGATTTGTATTAAGTCCCAATTATACGATTCTATTCTATTGACATACATATAAGGACTCGTAAATAGTTACAGTTGTGTATGTAGGTTTCAAACATATTTAATTACTTAAGTCTCTCAACATGCTCAATTGAATCAAACCTGGAGACTCTGATCAGGTGAATTGTAATTTAATTTAAATGTTTTTTCATCTACGACTTCAAAGATCAGTAAAGAGGTACTAGTTGGTGTATAGGTGGTACTCTTCATAGTCAGTACCCTAGCATAACTTAATGACTACATGTTTTTGAAAATTTTAATATGGACATGAGAAAATCTAATTGAAATTGATTTGTACTGATAATAAATTAGGATTGGTCATTTTTGGTATGAAGATACTAGAATGGGACACTATCATCAGTCCTATGAATATTGCTTATAGTGACTTATAGAATTATTAGAGACATATATCTTCAAGGCGGCAGCATATTATGCAAATGATCTAACTGTCTTCGTATGGGTAATATTAATCAAATCCTATCCACAGCGATATTTCGTATTTGTGGGTTATACTTGACTTTAAACAGAGCTGGAGATGTAATATACAAGAATCCGTGAAAAAGGCTCATGTGAAAGAAAATCTTTGGAGTTAGCTGGGGCCTAAAAAAGTGGTACGGTGGATGTAGATAGCCATAGTAAGACTAACTCTGTATGCCGTTCAAGAAAAAAATATAACCTGGATAACCTATCGAAAATCCAGAGTGTAACATATCTGGGTATAATTGGATCTTCTGAAAGTAGTTCTTGATCTGATACCGCCATATGTAGAGGTATAGCGGCTGCCAGAGTACTCAGTTTTAAAGCAAGGCATTTGTGTAAGATGATGAGTGTAGACAAACCTGTATTCTTTGGAAAATATACGTACTGCATTAATGATAATGTAGTAACATACTCCCAAGCTCCTGTCCCAACCTTTAGCGGGAATATATACCCAACAATAGCTGGACAAATGTAGTGTTTTGTAGGCATAGTTGCTAGCGATCCACCGTATACTACTGGTATCATTTAAGTCATTATAGACAATATATGTATGTATGTGCACATTATCTACTGATAGCCAGACAGCCATAAAATAATTGGACAGGGGTGTGGTAAAATCGAAGGTGGTGCAGTTACGCAAAGATAGCCTACATGAGATTTCCATAAGAGTTAAGGTGACCCTATGCTGTGTGCTTGCGATCATAGAAATATGTAGGGCAATAATATAAAGGATAAGCTACCAAAAACGAATTCTGATAGGGATCGCTCGGATAGAACATTATATATGAGAATACCGATCCAAACTCTTAAGAGAGGTGGCATTACAAACTAAAGAGCTACAAGAAGGCAAACGATCAGTGGATCAATCGGGATACCTGCTGTATTGCAAAAGAATTCTAACCTGTATCTAACACGAGAGAACAATGGAGCTCCTTGAAGGGAGAAGAATGGACACCAGGAAATTAGTTGGAGTTTCAACGGATCATTGAGTTATAGGAAACTATGGTACCAGAAGAATTGATCTAAAGTTAAACGATTTCTCTCGAAACTGCTTGGAAAGTTTCTAAGAAAATTGAATCAAGTCGACATGTGCTCTGTGAGTGTCTTGATGTAGTGTTTAAAATAGCTGCATTACTTGGTAGTTGAATCCTCTCACAGCTCGGAGAGTTGTAATCTACATAACTTAACTCATGAGATTCCTTAAGGAAAACAGGGTGGATCTAGAGCAATGCCCTCAAATGATAGATTTCCATGAAACTATGTGGCATAATGAACTCAACAATGGTCTAAATGAAACGAGCTAAGAATCATTTCAGTGGTATCCCTTTAACCTAACCTAACTATTTTCTTTTCAATGCAGGGGAACGAGAGTTCCCAAGCACGGAGGCCAGAGCGATCCGCTGTGCTGTCCTGCTAGAAACCCTATCACCAAAACCTTTCTGGACTCTTAATGAAACGCATCAGGTTTTGGTCTTGGCAGAGGCTAGAGTATCCAGCCTGTTCCGGGCGAAGGCCGAAAAGGCACACAAAAAGTGTTCGATTGTCTCAGGCTCTCCTTCCAGACAGCATAGATACTCAGGGTTAGTGGACAGCTCCCACCCTTGTGAGATGAGCGTAAAGCGACCTGTTGCCGGTGATGATGCAAACCACTGTTCTAAATTGTTTCCTTCCGAACCCAATGATCAGAGATATTCTTATTGGGCCCATCAAGAATCAGTTTTGTAAACCTGGAAGTACTCAGGTTCGTTCATCTCTGCTGATGCTTCCTCTGAACATCCGCTTTGATGAGAGATACTCGCTCTATACTCGCGGTGGCAATACCAACGGGTGCTTCCGGTCCAAGTAACGAAGAATCAGAGCCAGCCCTAGCTAAAAGGTCATCGCTTTCATGCCCCTTGATCCCAATGTGACCAGGCACCAACTGACACCTACCGAGACTTTGTTGTGGATAAACAACTTATCCACAGACGACCTGCAGTCCCCCAGTAACATTACGTATTATCCGAGGGTCACTCAGAGCCATAAAGGCTGTCAGTTTTAGGTTCAGGAAGGTAAAAGTCTGCCCCGGCTCCCTCATTAGAGAGAGAGCCGTCGGTAAAATTTTTTAGAGCGGACCGGGAAAGGCCTGATAAGGCACTTTTCTCGTCCTAATTCTCCGTTACAGGAAAACTCACAGAGAAGCGACGCCCAAAACGAATCTCCAGATCCAGCCCACACACCAAAGACCAATAAAAAGAGCCAGTCCAACCGTCCTCACAACATCTCCATGAGCGCAATCTGCACACAGCCCTTTTGGCATCTATCTGAATGACAATATCAAGAGCTGGCAGATCAAGTAGCCGTAGATGTGATGGAGTCCGAAATTCCCAAGCAGGCAAGCTTTTGCTGATCCTCCAGCTTCTGCGTCGAAGTCCCCACAAACGCCCCGCCACCATACACAGAGCCACTGAGCCATATGTGAGCATAGGTATAACGATCGAGGCGTATATCCAGTGCACAACCCTCAAGGGTTCTCCTGCATTGAGCGAAGATCCTCATAGCCGTATTAACGTTTTCTTCTACGTGCAATCACCACGTCACCTTTGAGTCAAGGAAGACTTCTTGGCATGCAGAAATATAATTATATGGGTCACTTTTAAATATCTTTTTGCAGGATACTATAGGACTTCATTTCAAGAGAATTAGGAAATTTTTATACATATGAGACACTTTCGTAATGGAAAAACAAAAACAAAAACTATTTTCTCCTTTTTTTTTTTAATAAGCCCAGTTCAATGGAAGGAAAAAAGCTGTGTTCCTCCCATTAAGTAAAAGCATCATCAACCTCATTTTTTTCTGCTTTTACAACACATAAATCAAAGAATATCAAAAAAAAAAGGAGAGAAAGGAGAGAGAGAGAGCGACGACAACAACAACAACAAAAATAACGACCACAAAAACCACTCAACTTTTTACCAAGGTCAAAAATTGTCCTCAATATATGGAGCTTGGCTGAATCTAGAAGACATCAAGAAGGATGTGATGTAACTAACTCTTAGCTTTTGAGTGCTGTTTCTTGATTATAAGTGCTCCGTGCTCTTCAACATTTTTTTTTTATATTTTTTCTCTTTTATTTTTTTTTTCTTATTAGACGAATCCTGTCTATTTCGCTAAATTCAGGAATGGAAATATTTTCTTTAGCACACTTTACAACATTATTAGGTAGAGGTAGTTAGGGAATGTTACAGGCTCGAATATTATAGAAAGCTATGCATAAGGTACCGAAACCACAATCCGTTTGTAGCACTTGTCATGGTTCTTTCGCAGAGCATCAGTAGCAGGTACTAAGGCCCACTAGTATGTACTAGAAGTGGAGGCTGTTTTTTTTTGCTGTTGTTGTTGCTGTTGCTTTTCGTACTTTTTCTCTAATATCAACGTTAGAGAGAAACATGAAGGACTCTCGGGAAAAAATTCAGTGACATCACCTCGGGGATTTTGTTAGAAATTATGTAATAGATCTATGTATGTGTGTGTGGTTATCAAATAAGGAAAAGTGTTTCGTTACTATTTGTACCTTCATATATAGGTTAGTCATAGGTAGAAAAAAAAAGAAGAAAATTCTTGCATAAGGATGTCTTCTTATCTACTTACATATAAGTAATTAGAGCGTCAAGAAAGTTTTCCTATGTATGTATATATATATGTGTACGTTTCAAGATGTTTTGTTGGAGTAATGTAATTATGTACAAGAAATTATGATTAATTATGAGTGGCTGCTTATGGAATAATATTTTTTTTTTAATGCTGAACAACATAATAGCTAGCTTCACTTTAAGAAAGGCTGTGATATGCTGGAAATACTCAAAAAGTATTAAAGCATCAAATCGCTGTTAAATTTAATGTACTAAAACTTTTGAGTATTTTCCTTCTGCCTTTTGTAAGCATTGTAGGGGAGATGAGGGTAGATAATTGTAATACTGTTTTTTGTTTTACTTTGAAAGGAATTTTCGGTTATGATATATAGGTATATTTGAAGAATATTTTTGTATATGTATATTGATGGTAGTTCATCTTGTATATAGTCAGTGTAGCGTGATCTATTTTGATATTGTTATTATTCAATCAACTCGGAAAATTTAGATTTTCCTAATAAATGAAGCAATTTACTTTGAAGCACTCAAAAAGTAATTGGGTGGTTTTCTGCGGTGGATAAATGGACAAGATGACTAGTATGTGAAGGATAATCTTGAAACTTTACATGTGTACAAATATTTTTATATGAATTTGTATTTTATAATTCCTCCCCATTTATATAGAAAATACAACATAAAGTTCAAACTTTGTTGGATGAACAAAAGACGGGAATAGAAATAAAAGAAAAGAAATATCCGTTTTTTTCTCGAATACGACACTTGTGATGATAATACTCTCATTTTAAAGTTTATACAAGTTGAATCGATACCGTAATAAGCACAGGTGATATATTTTAGTTTGTTACTCATCCAGCTGTATTGTCGTCTTCTTAATCACTTATTTTTGTTTGTTTTACCAAAAATACTCATTTTCCATATCAAATGTCAAAATATGACAAGCAGTCAACTGTCAACAAAATTATGAAAATTCAAGTGAAAACAGGGTCTCGTAATTTCGAAATTTTTTCTCGAAATTACCTAATTTAAGGCCCAGTGAAAACGTACTATAATAGTAAAACTTTTGTTAGGTTTTTAGAGTATGTTTTATTTTGAGTGATTCCCTTTTATTCTTAAAGGTCGTAGTCTGGTAACTTGGTTTGGAAAAATCGATTTCCTTTTTTTTTTATATATTTCGAAAGTACTATAATATATTAAGAATATATTGTGAGAAATTTAGACCGAAATTCGAAGGATTGATGAAGTTATTGCACATATACGTGAGCGCTTGGTAGTAGCGCACGCCGAGCAAACGTCCGGACCCCTCTATTGTTTACGCGTTACCTTTATACCTGCTTCGAGTGTGGCATACCTTTGAGTATACTAAAAGTTTTGCCTGTTTCTCACATACATTTATTTTGGAGCTATGTCAAAATTCGAAATTCAGTGCACGTTCGTTACTGTGTGCGTAAACATCTTCGAAGAGCGTAAAAATGGATTGGAAAGGAAACTTGAAACTCGTTTTTCTCGATACAACGTTTTTACGGTCGGCCGGGGTAATACAAAATGTTCTATCTAACCGATTGGGCTGAAATTTGGACATGTTATTCTATTTGTCAATAGCTCTCGCAGGAGCTAGGATACTTTTTTTTGTCCATTTTACAGCCCGATTTCCACAAAAAAAATAACACCTTTTTTTTTAAGCCCACCATTTTGTTATTTCTCAACAAAATTGTTTAATCCTAGTTTCAACCAGAATGACAAGCTTACCGAACAATAATCTTTTTGACTTTTTTATTTGAGATGTCCTCAAGCGGCGAAATCACTACGGCCAGATACCTACCTTTTTTTTTAGATGCTCACTTCAGTGCTACAAAACTATACAAAAAATAAAAAAATAAATTTTTTTTGTATACTATTAATAACATGTTAAAAAATCAAGCCGATTAAATTTTATTTTACCTTAAAAAAGCATTAAAAAACGTCAAGTTACCAGACTATACCTTAAACGTACGTGGATTAATTAAATTTGCTCTTCATGAATTTCTTTGAACTGATCCCCATGACTCTTCCCACCATATTTGAAGATTCTTTACTTTGTTATCTTAAAAACTCTCGAAAAGGGTTGGAAAATTGTGAAATTTTTTTTGTTTATGACATTTTACTTGATGATAGATAATTTTATTTTGTTTTTTTTGGGTAAGGGAGAAAAGAGAAAGTTCCCAAGCACGGAAGTCAAGCCGGCCCACTTTACTAACCTAAAAACAAAAAAAAAAAAAACAAAAAACAATAAAACATAAATCGCGCTGAAATCTTAATGTCCTCTAAATGAAGTGCATATAGGTGGACAGACCCAATAAAAACAAGAGTATCCAACCTGCCTCGAGTAAAGGTCGTCCAAGCGAACCGAAAGTCTTTGGTTCTGTCAGGCTCTCCTTTTAGGCAGGACATACACTCGAAGCGTTCAACAATTTTAATTTTTGTTAGATGAACGTAAAGCGAGCGTGTTTTCTTCTGAGCTCCATCAGGAAGTCATTTCTATTTGGCCCATAAAGAAAAAGTTCCATACACCTGCAAGTGGTCAGATTGTCCTATCGCTGCTAATGCTTCATGTGAACATCCACTTTGATGAGAGATCCGAACACTGAGGTTACAATGCCAATAGCAATAAGTTCTGGGGCCCTAATCTTGAATAACGTATACGTTCAGCTGTCAAAACCATTCGAAATAAATGTGCATGTGGTGTTCTTGAAATCCGTATTCATTATTTTTGTACGCAAACCATTCGTTATTTATGGTGTATACGTTAAAACCATTCGGAATGCGAGAGTAGGTATCCTCTGGTCCAAGAACGGGAGAACTGAAGCCGGCCTGATTAGCAAATCCGTCCGCTCATTTCTCATGATTCACATGTGCCTAGGTGCTCTCTGCAGAGATGCCATATTATGGATACACATAGCTTATTCTTTTGCTTGATTTGCATATCAAGGGATAAATTCACTGCCATTGCAGTCATGAAGATCCGCTAGTCTGCAAGATAATAGTGATTTTTTCAAAAGAGTATTCGAACTCAATATTAGGCTCGAAAAAGTAGACAACAACCAGGCGACTCATTTATGGGGGAGTTGTCAGTGAACATTTTTAGAGCGGATCGGAGTAGCCTCGATAAAGCTAAGTTGCCAGTAAATGTTGCTAGTCTTACCGTATTTCAGCTAAAAAATGACCGTTTTTGAAACTTTTCTACCGTATATAAAGCAAATGAAACACTATGTCATATTAATGCATAGAAATAGAAACAAAATATTCACAAAACAAACATTTTAATCTTTATTTCTGTAATATATAAATAAATATAGGTAGAACGACAGGTGAGCATATATTTAGCATTTTTTGAACGAATACAATTTTTTTACAAATATTGCTCAAATTCCTCAACATTTTGGACAGAGTATTTATATCATTGTTCATTTTCTGCAACATTAATAGTCATAGTCATAGATAAATTTATTAAAAGCCCCGGCCACAGCCACGTCAGACAACGGTGGGCGAAACGATAAGTTACAGGAATAAGCTTAATACTAACATATGGGTTAGCGATTGGGTATATAAAATTAGCAGGAAAAAAGTGTCCAAAAGAATAAGAAGTATATAGAAGAATTAAAAGGATAGAGCTAGAGTACATAGTTTGAGAGTTAAGGTAACTAAAGTAAAAGTTAATGCTGGCGTAAATTAAGATGAAGAGCCAGATTTTGTATACATCACCTATTATAATAATTAATACAACATATAAGTAGTATATGATCATGATTTCATGAAGTATCAGGTACACAAGCTTCAAAATCAGTTTAATTTACTGTATTATAGGACCAAGGTTATTAATTACAAAACACATGTAGTTCAGACTCACGCACTTCAGTTATATTATGGAATATATATATATATTTTTTTTTACCTTGCACTTCGTGTGGGTAGTCCCAAACTACAAACCAAAAGCGATCAAGTTAAGTAAAGTCAAACCATCAATCACAGTTTTTTTTTTTTATATATTGATTCGAGGCCTATTAACCCTTAGTGAGATGCTCCAGGGCAAGCTTCTTAAATTTAATAAGGGAGTCAGATTGTCTCACTAGGCTAGGTACGGAGTTCCAACGAACAGCTCCCACCAAATAGACGCTTTTACTACCGAACTGAGTTCTAAGTCTGGGAAGCACAATTCTATAAGGATCCAAACGGCTCCAGGAAAACCCATTATTAATATATCGCGGGAGCATGTTGAATCTAGCTTTGTAAATGAAGCAAAGAGTATTCAGTTCATATATTGTCTGGACTGGTCCTGGAAGAAGGAACTGGGTCAGCGATGTAACATGAGAATGACGCCTCATACCAAACAAATAATGTAAACAGGCTTTGACAGCACGCTGTAATTTGATAAGAGGCGAGCTTTGCAGAGGAAACAATGCAGTATCGGCGTAGAAAAATAAAGGCAGCACGAGAGCTTAGGCAAGACGGTTCCGGACATGAGGAAGGAGATGTTGGGACACTGCATAAAGAGACTGAAGACCAAAGTAAATCCTGGAACATATCAGGTTGACGTGGGCATGCCAGTTGAGGTGTTTGTCCATAAGTAAACCGAGGTTTTTAATATGGGAGCCATTAATCGGAATGGTATATTCAAGGAGTAGAATGGGGGAAGGGGGTCTTGCGGCGATTCCTGACCCGGGGGGAAGTAAATCATGGCTTGAGATTTGCTGGGATTAAGCGCAAGTCCATTTAAGGAGCACCACTCGCTGATTCTGGCCAAATTAGCATTGAGTTCTATGATTAGTCTCGGTAGATCCGGAGTTGGTGCAGCAGCATAGATCTGCAGATCGTCCGCATATTAGTGAAAGTTTGTATTTGATAAGGGGGAAGCAATATCATTAATAAACAATGAGAATAAAAGAGGAGCTAATACAGAACCCTGAGGGACACCACTCAGTACAGGTTTGACACCAGATCTGCGGCCGTCACTGTAAACAATCAGAGTCCTGTCAGCCAGATAACTAGCAACAAGTGCACACGTAGAAGTGGAAAATCCAAAAAAGGATCTGAGCTTGTAGATTAGTAAGTCATGCGGAACAGAGTCAAAGGTTTTTTTAAGGTCCAACAGGACATGTATTACCTTCTTTCCATCGTCGCAAAACCCACGAATATCACTCACCACTTTAACAAGTGTTATAGTGGTAGAGTGCTTGCGTCTGAAACCCGACTGATGACCTAATAGCATGCCCTCGATGTTAATGTGTGACTGTATTTGATCCCTGATTATTACCTCAAACAGCTTGGAAATAGCAGGCAATTTGGAAATCTGAAAGTGATAACGGTGAAGAGAGTTTGGGGATAGGAGTTATCAACCCGGACCTCCAATATAGCGGAAAGTGAGATTCAGTAAGTAGTCTATTGAATAAATGAGTGATTTCGGGGAGAATGTCAGGAATAATAATTTTCAGAAATCTAACTGGAACCCCGTCGAGTCCATTTGCATTAGATTTGACGTGATGAAGTGCATCAATGATTTCTATATCGTAACAGTTTCTGAAAGAGAAGCTGGAGGAAATGGGTTGAGGATCAGCCGAGGAGGTCATAGATAGCCTAGGAGGCAGAAAGTCGCTACCGGAGGTAGGATCCCGTGAGGAAAGAGAAGAAGAGGAAGAACAGAGAAAGTCCGCAAAGTCGTCGGGATCTATATCAGCGTGGATCTTAGATCTAGAAGTGACTCCCAGGTTTCGAATTTTATTCCAGTTAAGCTCGCCCTCGAAATTGCTTTGAATGAGTTCCCTGGTTTTGGAACGTATGAGATTGTCAGCTTTTCGATGCATTCGACGAAATTCAGAGCGGCTAATTTGGGATTTAGATCTTTTCCATTGTATATATGCAATGTCACGAAGTTCACAAAGGAGAGCAACGTCAGGTCTGCTAAGAACTCTAGAGCTAATGTCTTTAATCTGAACGGTTTTGAAAGGAACATGTCTCTGGAAAAGGGATCTGACTATATTTGAGTAATGCAGAACCGCATCCTCAGGGACAGGTAGAGAATGCAGAACCGACCAGTCCATACTATGGATATCAGTTGAAAGAGCCTCAGGTTGTAGAGCCATCATCATATTGCAGCCATCACTGGCGAATCTAATAATATTGCCAATGGCTATCTTTCTAGAAGTAAATACTTCCATAATTGACTCAAATGAAATTGTACTTTTGGTGGTACATCTGCCCCTTCAGAATTGCTCGGCACCTCGATAAGTTCAAATAAGGTACTAATAATATTTCCCAAGGTACTATCGAAATATCGCACTATGACACATACAATTTTTTTTTGTCGAGATATCAGTTGCCTCATCAACTAAAATACTAAACTTACATTCTTTAAGTTTGTCAACTAAACTTTCCTTATAATTGGAACCTATAAAATTTTTAGTTATTGCACAAGCATTTGTTCTTTTCATTTTAATATGCGAAACAATTTTCGAATCTGGAAAACAACTTTTTAAAACGTCCGATAAATGGTCCATTGCATTAAATGAAATATTATGTTCAACTAAAAAGGAACATAATTTTATTTCTGCTCTTTCCACGCTCCTTTGTTGTGTATGCTCATATGTATGCTACTTTCAGGAAGAAGAAAATTTGAAATCTTCGATATGCCACCTGCTTTAAACTTATGGTTATTTGTGCTCTCGTGTCGTTTGATAATGCTTAATTCGGACACAAATTCAACATTGCATAACTTACATTTAGCTTTAAATTCATCACCTTTCACAGAACACAGCCATTTATTAAAACTTGGATTTTTAAGCCAATCCTTCCTAAATTTTTGGCAAATTCTTTGCTTCTTTCTGGTTGTTTTCGATTCTTCGCGAGATGAAGATCCATCATTGGAGTCACAAGAAGACATCATAATTCTAACAGAAACACGAAATTAAAGGTTAAATTTTTGTAATGAAATAGTAAAACACGTTTATTTTCACCTTTCTAAGCTCAATGAAAACTCGTTATCATAAAAACAGCAATTCAAGAAAATCTCCACAGAATTGCACAGGGTGTTCAATACAGAAAATTTAATTTTCGGTAAATGCCCTATTTTAATTTTTAATTTTCACGCTCTGCTCTCCTCTTAACTGTATTTTCAGCAATTTGTAATAACTAGTAATGCTTTTTATTATTTACTTTATTTATTTTTTTTATTTTTTATTATTTTTATTTTATTTATTACATTACATTAAACAGACAATATATCACCGTATTCAAATATTATTTTTAACAAATTTTAATAAAGAATGCAATAAGTATTTTTCTATATCCACAACTTAATTCAAATCAAACAACATACATATATAAAAAAATTTACAGGACTTTCGATTTTAATTCAAAAAATCTTGGGTAACTAGATTTTTGAAAAATTTAATTACGAATGAATGAAAGCGAAATAATCGTGTAAAAATCCCTGTCGGTGGCCATTAGCTATTTTCGCCGCCGCATGATGAAAAAAGCCGTTGTTAAATTAATTACTTATATGTATAAAGAAAAACATAATTTTTCATTTGAATTTTCGTGTTAATGTACATAATAATTTTTATACATTATTATTGTACCTACTACTGCTAAAATTACCGTTTATTGGCGTACGGTTTTGTACCGTATGCTGTTTTCGTAAAGCAATTACCGTTTAAATACGGTAATCACCGTATCTCTGGCAACACTAGCAGCTAAGTCCCCCTAAATCCACAATACTCTATCGTAAAAACTCATGGAAATTTGGCGGCCAATTCGAAGTTCCGGTACCATTGATAGGATTGTAGATATGTAGCAAAATTATCAAAGACGGAATATCCTAATTACAAATATTTTTAACTTCCTTACCATTTACAGATAAATTGACAGTTCCTACCCTTCCAAAAAAATATTTTCAATAAAAGGCTTTAAAAAAAACGATAAAGCACTTCATCCAGCACTCCTTGAAACAACACTACCTAAAAAAAAAAAGGTAGGGGGATATCTAATAACGGAAAATAGGGAAGGATATCTGGGGATAATTTCCTTCAAGCCTCGATAGAAGCATTTTTTCAAGGAAGTTCGGTTTTATTTTTTCAAAACAAAAACAAAAACAGAAAAATTAAATATATTTTCGTTTCCAGTAATATTTTACTCCGCCGCCATACTCTTGTGGTAGTATGAAAGTGAATTATTTTTACTGCTGCTGCTGCCTCCTATTGGGGAGGTGGGGTAGGTAGGTAGGTATACCTGCGTTTGTTTGTTGCCTGCTTTACCATTGGAACGATAAATATTCCGAGTACTATCATTCTTCATTTTCCTTTTGTTTATACTTAAAACCTTTTGTGAGAATTGCCCATGGATATCTTATGTTGTTCTTAAGCCTTAACCATCCTTGCCGTTACGTTGTGCCGCCCGCAACCGCCGCCGACACCATGTTTCCAACTAGTACTCTATAACCCAATCCTTTGTTGTCGGGATTGCTTGCTCGTTTTTACTGCTGCAGCCTCTTTGTGAGTCTCGCTCCAGAAACCAAGTTTCTTTATCTTTCGTTCATTATCATTTCATTAATTGCTAATTAACTATGTTCTACACAAGAACACTCAACCAGTTGTGGTTTGTCTTGTAAACATTGCTCGTCCGTCTCGCGTGTCTAATATACCGATTCCCCCCGCCTACGTATTGCTCTATGTATAGTAAACACCACCAACATCAAGGAATGGTTTGATTTGGGCGTCTTGTGTTAAGGAGGAGTATGTTCGTACAATAAGAAACAGCTTTGGTGGATTCTGATGATCGGAATTGTTCAACAGAGGAAAGTCTCCAGATAACTCTTGAACCTTTTGAAGATGAGCGACTTAAGACACGACAGAGGAAGAATATTGAGGAAATAGTATGACTGTATATATGTAAGTAAGTAAGTAAGTAAGTAAGAAACCAAAATAAAAACTCTTCCTGTCTTTGGATTTCTTTTGTTTTCCTTTTGGTACAAGATTGTAAAGATTCATCATTGCCTGGACGATTGGTAACCTGTCTGTACTCTGTATCACTATCATCACTACTTTTATACATTTCTATATACAATTAGCTTCTGGTTAAGCGGGGAGTATTAACTGGGTGAATGCACATCCAAATGCCTTTTAAGATGGCTTTTTGGGGGATCCCTTTCAAATAAAATGACGACGACGACGGCGGCGGCGGCGGAATGGATTTCATTACTGGCGCGATTCATACGGGTGAATTAAGATGAAACCATTACTTATGGCTGTGCCATTAATTAATAAGCGGTACTCGCTCTGTTTTTCTTTTTTCTTTTTAAGAATTTTCCTTGTCTTCTAATCGAGTTATTTTCATCAGGCGAATAAGAGAAAACCATTGAGACGTAGAACGTTAATAATTAAGTTTTTGCGCTTTAAGGCTCTCTCTGTCTTAGAGAAGTGTTGTTGGGGCGGGAATTGTTTAAGCGCGAAATACATCAGCAGGGTGCATTTTTGCAATTTATCACATTCTTTTCGTTTGTGTGGGAAATTATTATTTAACACAATTACGAACATTATCATGTTTTCTCATGAGCTTGGTGGACTTGTTTAATCATTCGAAGGAAGAAATAAATTCTCAAGCACTTAAGAGCTTATGATTTACCTCCCATTGCTGTTTCTATGCGGAATTGTAGAATTTGGTGCAGAAATTGTGGTGCTTTTCCAGTTATTTTTTTTTTTTTATAAACAATTAGCCATTGTTCAACTGAGCAAATTTGAAATTTATTAAACAGAATACTTGTCGCATTATTTATTTTTTTGAAACTTCGACAATCTAATGTTCTTTCCAATGCAGCTCAGCTGGGGCTTTAAGTAGGTAAATGTGCAGTTCTTAAAAAAATCACTGAAATTATCTCTAATTTGAAGAGTTAATTCCTTAGAGACTTTAAATACCTACTAGATGAGAAATAAATTTCCAAAACTTTAGGTTGGATATAGTTTCGTAGAATTATTGCTCTCTGATAAAATGCTAGATACGGGATTATATAGACCTGACGAAGTCTTAGAAAAAGTTTCCCAATAGGTTGGGTAAGTATAGAGCAAAAAAGAGATGATATTTTCTAAACGATTTTCTGTTCTGTAAGGCTTTTCTATGTGTTTTATTGTAAACGACAAATTCTTGGAGATAATTAAAGACTTTCAAATCAGATTCTTCATGAATCGGCTGCTTAATGTAATTAGCGAAGGCAGTATAACATCTAGGAAAATTCCTCCTAAAATCATAGTACGCATCACCCACCCAGGATAGTACAAGCGAACCGATATAGAAGAGTAAGTCAGCGCTGGTTTCTTTCTGCTACGATGACTGACGTACTGACGGCTAATGCCATCTAGCGGTTATAGTAAGATTTATTTATGACACTTCTGATAGTTGACAGCGAAATAATTTGTATTTAAAAGAGAGAAGAAATGAATCAGCACAATAATGTCAGTTCACTTTAAAATTTCGCAAAAGTTACAGTTTCTTCCGCTTGTATGGGTTTATTTTAATCTACCATCAAATGCTGATTATGCTCAGATCTGATCATTTTTACAGTTCATCGTTGAAAGCCAGAATTTCTTTCAGTTATATTGAATTCTCAGATAGCTAAGTGAAAAAGATCTTTTCAACTTGTTCAAATGACACGAGCTGTAATATTTATTTTATTTTTACAAGATTAAGAAACCCCGGAATATTATCTTTAATTTGACTATGCACGTACCTACCTAAATGCAACCGTTTTTGAGATATTCCCGTTTCTATGATTCATAATTGCATTAATTTTGCTACTGACGATGGACCTAATCGCACCTATGCAATTCCACGCATAATTAGCAGAATTAATGAAATTATGAATCATAAAAACAGGAATATCTCAAAAACGGTTGCATTTCGGTTAGGTACATGTGATACGTTCAAGGTAATATTCCGGGATTTCTAAGTTTTGTAAAAAAAATGTACAGTTATTATGCATTTTGGCGGGAAAATCGTTAAAATTTGAAAAAATTAGGTATTTTTTCCCAATTTTTTTTACTTTGACGTCTTACAACTTCCGACCGAAGGTGACAGGAAGGCTCATTGGTCGTTCAGTAGAAAGCCGAGACGATTTGCTATCATCCCATTTTGATAGGGTGCATATCAAGAAAGTTACAGGGTATAAAGTGGAAGAAGTACTAAAATTCTTAAACCCCACTACCGCCGAAACGACGCGTCTTACCCCCCCCCCCCCCCCCACATTATTATTTCTTGCTTGTCTCCACCTCAGCTATCAAACCCTTGAGTTATGTCCACCAATTATGAAACACCCTGTATACTCATCGACATGCTAATGTAATATTGTACCTACCTACTTAATATGTACAAAAGAGAAGCAAGGTAAGTATATTTAAAGAAGGGGAAAGATATACTATCTGTGAACAAGTAAATAGAATATTTTTTTCCCCAGTTTTGATTTTAACGCGAATAAATTTCATTATGACTTTGAGTTGAGTATACTCATGGGGAAGCTCATTGATGAGCTTATTATAAATTGTCTAGCATGGTTGTTTCGCTGTTTTTGGCATACTAAAATCTAACACACACACACATTTTCAAGTGTGAGTAACATATACCGTTTTGATATATATTAGGACGAAATTTATAACTTTTTATGGACTATTTTGTTGCTTGTATATTGTCAATATTCTTCTGGTACAATTTCAGATTTCTTTAGTGAATTTTATATCGAGAAAAAATCCAAACACATACACCCAAGTACTTCGGTACGTGCAATTCAGGAAAGCACAGGAGTACTTAAAAAGGGGGGGGGGCCGAAAATAACCATTATTTTAGACTTTTCAAACAAAAAAATAACATAGAAATAATGATCGGATCTTTAAATGAATAGGACCAATCTTATCCTCATGAAGTGAACTTTCAATTTCTAGCGTAATTTAAAAAAGTATAACCAATAAAATAAAAATTTCATATTAATGGTTATCAATGACCATTTTGATTCTTCTCTCTTTATTTTATTGGTTAACCATTCCCTCACAATTTGAATTCATATTCATTTTATTGATTTATCAACAAGAAACTGGTCGACAGTGTTTCTATCACATATGTATATTCTATTAGGCTATTCTTATAAATTTTTGCACATTAAAGACGAGTCCGGTTTATAAATTTTCCTATCATTTTTTACTGTCTAGTACAAACTAGATGCTTTAGTTTATTTTTTAATGAAGCTTAAACCCTCTATAATAAGTTCCTATAAATCTACATTGATTTCATCGCTGCTACGATATCTCTATCGCGATTGACTCGTGCTCGCAATTCTTCCAAAGTAACGAGCACACGGTAGTATTTGACTGATGAACCCGAGTTAACAATACACATAAATAACTCAAATATAATATTAGCATGGCACCTTCATTGATCCAGCTTACATAGCGTTTTCTTTCTTTCTCGTCTAGTTTTAGGTCTTGTACTATTAAAGGGGTTCATACTTCTGTTTTTGAAAAAAAATATTGCTTCAATTTTTTAATTCAAAACTTAATGAAATTATGATAGAATTTCTGTGTATTTTTAAAGATACATATCTATAAGTCGGTCCGTGTACCAAACTTTCAACAGTTATTACAAACCTCTCTGTTTTTTTTATTAGTTGCAAAAATCGAACTTTTACTCATCTAATATGTCTGATTTAGATCTGAGTTGATTTAAAATATCCTGAGAATCAATATTGAATTCATTTTGAGTAAGGACAAATTTACAAAAATCAGCTAAATGAATTTGTGTGGTAGAAAAAAAGGTGACGTTTAGTCGACCATTGTTATCTACCGATTCTAATATTATACTAATGGTGACTGTTATTCTTTTGTTTATATTTGTAAATAAATCCCGTGCACAAAATATGCTGATAAATGTAACTGCTCATTACTATCGCAAGAATTCAATTCTCTACAGATTGCAATAATTTTGGATTCATTTAGTTTTTGTCGGAGTCTAGTGCAAAGTAGGTGATGTGGCTAGTAGATGCTAGAAGTGCGCCCATATAATTATATTAGTTTGTGGCAAATTAAGTTCGCGTAATTTTGTGCTCTTTCATTGGTCTCTCGTTAATAATATCGTTTCTATTGAATAAAATCGGGTAAATACATAATAGTAGTTGATATGCATGTTTGCAAAATAGAACAAAATTAATTGTAATAAATGGGAGTATAGTAGCAATCATAAGTTGAACGAAAACATCACTCAACTGTTAATAGATTAATTTTTTGCGTAGTGATATAAGTAGAGCGTACTCAAATATCAATCGAATTTATATAGACACTTCTTGCATCAATTAATTATTAACTATTTCAAACTGAAAAATTTAATTTAAAAAAAATCAATTTTTGCAGAAACTTGTGTGTCGTTTTTACTGGAACTGATATTTTCAATAACTTAAATTTAAAGTTCGCAATGGGTCAAAAAAGAAACATTTTAATTCGCGACTATTTCGATTTCGCCAGCGAGGACGATGAATCAATTTGTAGAGCGTGTGGTGCTAAATTTAAGGGTTCACATGTAACTTATTTAAAAAGACACATGCTTAGCAAGCACAATGAGTTATGCAAGGAGGAACAAGAAAGAGATAAGTTGACGGGTGAAGGCCCTTCAAATGCCGAAAGCGCGAAACATAAAATTTTCATTACATGATCTAAAAGTGAAGTGGTAAACGCATGTGTGGAATTAGTGACGAAAGAATCACAACCCTTATCTTTTTTTGATTGTCGGTCTTTCGAGATCTTAACGGACCAGATTTTTAAAGAGCTGGGAGTTCCCGCGATAAACTCCAGAAACATTATGGACTTCGTTCTGCAAAAAAAAACTTGAAAGTGAAAATAAAAAGGAAAGTTAAGGGAAAATTAATTTCTCTAAAAATTGACACGGCTACACGGCATGATCGCGGGGTTTTGGGTATAAATGCTCAATTAATTCTAAATAAAAAAAATTTGCGTGTACACATTCGCAATGATTGAGTTACGTAAAACGCATACCGCCAAAAATATTAAACGAGCTATTGAGGATGTTATTGATGAATTTGGTATTAAGAAAAAACAAATTTACACAATGACAACAGACAATGGGCGAAACATATTAAAAACTGTACAATTACTTTCGGAAGCAGATATTGGTGACAGCCAAAATACAGAAGAATTTTGTGAAAATGACATAGAAAACTTTTCTTTGGAAAATGTTTTTTCTGTACGTTGCGCTGCACACACCCTACAGCTTGCGGTAAAAAAATTCTTAGACGAAAACTACAAGGAAGTAATCAGCCGTACTCGTAAAATTGCCAAAACTTTAAGGACTCCAAATTTTAGGTCTGTTACAATATTAATTTTTTAAACTTTACAGCAAATTATCTTCAATTATTAAATAGATACACGGTGTTACATCTTAAAATAAAAACACCAGAGTTTGATGTTCCAACTCATTGGAACTCCATGTATAGGATGTTGGAGCGTAGTGGATTACAAAGACTTTTGCGAGGGAAACCTCCATGAAAATTTAAAACTATCCACTGAATTTTACAAAAATATGAGCACCAGAATTACGGAAGCAGTTGAATTTATCAACAACGGAAGATTTGCCCGTCTGATAGCCCGATCTTTTTTAAGAAGATGTCGAATTTGTATTGCAGCTGAAGGAAGTCAGTTTGAACATCTTTTGTAAATAATAAATCTTAGCATCCAAATAATTGGTGTTTAATTTTAAACTTAGGAAAATTTGTCCTAAATTTAACAAAAAATTTAGCGTCACTATCTGTCTCACTCACACTTCATGCATCTCCGTCTTACTCAAACTAGAATCTTAAAGTTACGGTCTTACGGCAAGAATCATTTTTAGTAGGTAAAAAGAAATTTTTCGAAACTGGATTTCTTGAAGAAATTTTTTTTCCCGTAATCTAAGAAATAATGTAGCAAGTGTTATACCATTTTAGAATCCTTATTAAATGCGCCAAATTTTAAAGTTACTTCAAACTGGTGGAGTACATTTTGTGTTTTCAGTACAGTCAGTTAAAGTTGGGTGAAGTATTAATTTTCTATTCTTGGTTCGGAAAAATGTGGCATTTTCTTCCAAGCTGGAGCAGTTGGCTTAGAATTTAAAGCAACGCGTTACAGAAGAACTATTCGGGATTACATAAGAAAAATAAAATTGAAAAAAAGTAAAGATTTGTAGCAACAGGAGCTAAAAAACCATCACAGGGGGTGTACATTTTCTCGAAAACAAAAGAAATGTCTATAATTTGAAAAATACACAACTTAGATTTTTTCTTATATTTTTCTGGTAACTGTTATGATTTGGTCTATGACCCGATTCCGGCTTGACGTCGACTTACGGGACACCCTGTATACTATCTAATTCAGGGGATTTCAGAACTGTTCAAAATATTTTACAATTTTTGGTTTTGAAAAAAATAAGCCATATTTCAGCAGGTATCATATAAAAAAAATCAAAAGTAAAAACAAACAAAAAATCTAGTACAAGTTCAGTAAAAAAAATTTTTAATTTCTTTCATCTTGTAGAAATCTCTCCAAAATTTAGCTGCAAGCTATTCCAAATATTTCACCCAACCACCAGCCACCACAACAATGTTCACCCCAACCAACTTCATATACTTCAACTTCTTCGAAAGCTATTAGACGTCCGATAATCAAATTTCCAACTTTCTGCTATAAATTAAGCATCCCATATCAGACTGAAATTATCTATAGACACGATATTGAGAATTCTTTTGAAAACATCACAACTCAATAATAGCCTGAAAATGGGCTTTTATCTCCCCTAGAGAATATAATTTATAAACCACATAGTATAGCTCTACCTCAGTCCTAACCGAGTCTATTCTACACACCTATACTCTATACATATATATAGATGGCAGCTTGTCATGCCATAAAAGTTCGACACATTCGTCAAGAATCCATTCTTCTTTAATATGTCTTCTAATAACCAGACAAAATTCAATTAATTAAAATTCGGGGAAATTTCGTAAATTAAATTAAATTTCATAATTATTCTCGTCTATTGTTTGGTGTCCGGGTTGGGAGTTAGACGGTAGTTCCTTATGGGACTTAGGAGTATGTGACAGTCGTCAGCCCAGCCTGTTCCGACTTTTTGATAAGGCAACCACCACCCCTCTCCAAAATAGCATTGAATTGACATGACAGCACGCAAGGAATAGGTTATAGATAGAAAGGGTCTCTTAGAAAAGGAAATGTTTCATGTCATTATCCTGTGCTGCGTTCGAACTCCTCTCTTTGCATTTGGTACAACTATTACTGCGGGAAACGTTATTTTTCGGACCCTTCCGTATATATGTGTATGTCTGTTAGAATAATCTATAGAAATGAAACCCTAGTGATTTCGACTATACACACTATCCGAAATCGAAACTTGGAGAATTTATGATCGGCTGAGTAATTGCCCATATGTGCACCCTGCCTGGCTGGTGTATGAAATTGACTTCGATAAATATACATAGAAATAGCAATCTTGTAGGTAAGGTTAGGTTTGGTCCCCTTGATGGTGGTGTGTTGTATACACATGAAATATTCAAGTAGAATCTAGATATGATGATACAATTGTCTATGACCAACAATAACGGTATATATACAAACCTACCTACCAACCTATATCTAACTACATTTAAGTATTCCCAATTGGTATACCATTAATTTTGGATTTAACCAGCCATGATTTTTCCTTCTCTCTTTTTTGTCGTATTAGGGTGTTTTTTTTTTGTATTAAGTCTATTCTATTCCCATACTTCTCAATGAAGGAACGTACATAGAGAAGGATTAGAGACCAGCAGCCAGGACCACACCAAACGATGCAACTTCTCATCCTTATGCAACAATTTGAAGAGGATAGCTTAGCGCTTCCTACCAAAAATTCTCTCTAGGATCATATGGCGATAAGAGCTTGCAAAACGTGCAGGACTGTGAGTTTGTATCCTTTGTTTGATGGTTTGTTCCTAATCGAATTATGTCCTTGAAGGCATTCTACTGTGCACAAGATTCCTATAATCTTTGCATTGCTTTCTAGGATTTTTATTCCCAAAGGAGATAAGGTGGGGGGGGGGGGGGGGGGGGAACGAAAAAAAATTTTAAATTTACAGACACAGTTGCGTTGTTTTTTTGTTTTCGTATTTTTTGTAAAAAATTTTGTTTGAAGCAAGTTAAGAGGCGAATTAATTTTGAAAAAGGATTTCTAGATGGGAAAATTCTTGTAACCCTTTTCCATGGTTTTCAGTGGTTTTTAGAACAACAACAACAAAAATTTGCTAGCAAATAGTGAGTGAGCCAATTTTTTTTCTTACATTCGTCTATTTTTGTATGTATAGGTATACTATGCTAAAAGAAAACCACTGAACAAATTTCGTCTAGACGAAACAATTTATTTATTTATTCCAAAAACAAAAAAAAGGAATAGAAAAAAAAACAATATCCTCCAGCAATAATTCTTCTACCATTGCCATTGAGAAAATTACTTTATTTTTGAGAAATAATCCCTTCGTGGGTAGGACTAATTTTTTAGATAAATACATTTGCACCCTCTTAATGAAAACGTTTCAAGTGGCAAATGTCAAAAACTAATCCGACAGTTACATTTTAGCACTAATGACACCCATCTAATTATATATTTCAGCCTCTCAGTAAAAAATGAAAAAAATATTTGGGGGATGTCATCCACCTAACGAAAAACGAAATTTCGTTTCGTTCTTTTGATTGCGATAAAAACGTTTTTTTTTTTTTTTGTTTGTTTGTTGTGAAATTTCCTTCATGCCGCCCTAAATTAGCGTGGAAAAATATGGGGATTTAATTATGCTGTACAAATAAAAACGCCCCTCCATCGTTTATATTATATTAACCGGGGCTTGGTTTGTAATAATAGCATAAAACGCGATGCTAAAACGCAACGGAAAAACAAAATAACAACAACAACACAGTAAAAGTAACAACGTAAACAAAAATGTGTAAATCCATTGAAACAGTGTGTCTAGGTGTGACCTAATTGGATAGCAATAAATAAATTTCTTTTCTGACTAGAACACGCAAGGATTTTTGTCCTTTTAGTCCATATTCAGCATCGCGCCGTCCTGAATATGCCCTATACATACATGCATACAAAAGTCGTTGTTTATTGCTGCCATCCCTAAAACCTATACACCGTTCTTTTTTGCATTGTTTTGCAAACCATTCTTCTTCGAAAGAAGAAAGAAGAATGATTTTCTTGGTGCAAGAATAAAAGGATTTCATACCACCTGGAGTTGATCTTAACGGCACATCAGTAATTTATTAAAAGTCCTAGAAAGAAAGAAAAAACGACAAGATATCGGCTCTTGTGCAGGATTTTAAAGAGCAAAAGGAAATAAATCAAAAATCAAGCTTGACAACAAAGAGCAGGAAGGTGCAACCATAATGCATCCATAATTGTAGTTTGACTAGGTCTTAAGTGTGAAGTCCTTCAGTGGGTACTATAAAACTATAAAAAAAAAATGAAATAATAATAATGAAAATATTGAGAAAAGGTCCTTCAAATCATAAAATCATTCCTTTGTAAATGGACACAGACAAAAGATTGCCTACAAACATATATTTGAAGAAAAAATGTAAAAAAAAAAAACATAAATAAAATTGTTTTGTTGACCGTGCTGTGCACAGTTTGCGGTCTTTTAGAAGGATACCCTTAGAGAGCTCTACATATTCGCATTTCGGTAAAGGTGAAAATTCCCAAGGTGACAGTTTAAGTAATGCAAGAACAATGTTATTGACAAAATGTAGACAGCTTTTTTTTTTTTTATTTGTTGTTCCTGCGAAAATTTCGTCTACAATAATTATGTGTGGGGTTCGAACGAAGGTCATTAAAAAACTAATGGCAGTCGAAATATTTTTAGTGAAATATAATTATTGTTAGGCGAGTTAATTGCAGTCACCTTGAAGGAGCGTGCAGACACAAATAAATTCCAAGTAGGTTTTGTAATTAAAATAGACTGACTGGCACACGACATGACTTGTGTCCCCAGATAATAATTCTTATTGGTTTCTAGGAATTTTTAAATTTTGACATATTTTTAGTTGCTCGGTCGATCTTAGTTCTCAATTTTTTTGTTGGCTTACAAGGTTCAGTCCCATCCGAAACTTTATTAATATGTGCTCTAAAGGCCGTAAATACCAACCTGAATAATCACGTGTAATGCAAAAACAAAGATAACTAGAGATTTAACCAATCGAATTGTACTGGTGTAATATTTTATCCTTTACCGAAAATGTCCTAAAGTAATGCCACATAAACAAAAAACACATGGTTCTATACAAGTTGGTGTTTACTTTCAAAGCAAGCGGGGTTATTCTCGGATAGGAATTATCTTTACACAAGAAATAGTATTATCCTGTTTACGGGTCTTAATGTATAAGATCAAGTTGATATATACTAAATACTGGCGAATAAAATTGAAAAATTATTGAATTTTGTAATATTCAGCTTATTTCATTTTGGAACTGGAGTGATTCAAGATCGTGATTAAAAGATGATTGAGTTCATACATATTTCGATAGATATCTCTAAGGAAAAGAGAATTAATTACTGGGAAGAAGTAATTTTTATAACAATTAATATAAATGTTTGTTAGATACTGAACAATATTCAATTTTGCTTTCGACGGATAAAATTTCACATTTAACATGGATCTGCTAAAATAATATTTTAGGCTCTACCGAACTCGAAAACTCTTCATTAAAATGTTCGTAAATATAATTATTTTGTTGTACATTGTCTATTGCGCCAATATTAAATTTCACATGAAACCACCTGACACAGATTCTGTCATTTAAAAGACAAAAGTTTTCAAAATTCTCAATAGTCTTTATACCATCGCTATGAAAATGAAAGTTCAAATATTCAACATTTACCTACGATTATACGTAAAAAAAAAACAAAAGTGTCGAATAAATAAAGGATAAAATTTCGGAAGCTTTGAGAAAAAATACTGACCTCAACTAGCTCAGTTTTAAGGTCTAACAAAATTCTTGACTTTAACTGGCGCAGTGGGAGGAAAATTTTACATTTCGCAAAGTTTTATTACATACTACACGACTACTGCCGTAGTTACAATTGCAATTGTGGTTTTTAAGATTTTCCGACATAAATGAAATATTTTTTAAGTAATTATATTGTGTGCAAAATTTTGCACGTTCGTATGCCCCGTATTACATCACAAAACAATAAAGGTCCGAGAACTGATCCTTGCGGAACCCCACAAAAGTGTCGGAAGGGACTAGATATACAAGTTTCAATCCTAAACTGCTACCAACTATGTTGGTGTCAGAAAGCTCTGTATACGGAGAGTCACCGAGGCAGTAAAATTATATAAAAAAAAACAAAGTTTAACCAGAATTGATAATGATTAAACCTGTCAAAAGCCGTGGAAAAATCTAAAAGTACAGAACGATTACAAAATTCATATTAACAACCTTCACAGCTACATATGTTATGGCCGGTAGCTGGACTAAACTACTGCAGCTTTTACTGAAGCCTTTTTTTGTCCTAAATATACTTGAATCTGTCTAGATATTAATATTTTCAAGGCCTTTGACAGAAAAAAGAGAATACTAATGCCTGAAGACATCTACGACTGACAACGTCATCTGGTGGGCCCTGAGGTCAGTATACTTCTTAGGGCATCCCAAAAACACACTGAGTACTTGATGGAAGCAGATTTCACAACGTGTGACCTGGACTGGAAAAGAACACTCCATTATCAGTGCCCTAAACCTACGAATTATGATATTACGAATGCGGGAAGATAATGCCGTTCGGAAAAACTCACAAAGGTATTCTGGTTTGCTCTTGTGAAGTATGCTGTATAATAACAACATCACAGCTCTATGCTTTAGCTCTGTGCAAGTAGAGAGCAACCAAGAAGCAGCTTTTTATAGGCTGAGATATGAGCAAGGCATCTGACAGTAAAAAATCTAAAATGGATGCAATCATTTAATGCTATTTTTTCGGAGACAGGTCCAATCCATTTTGGAATATAAAATACTTCCAAACTTAATGTAAATTAACACTTTAACTAGCTTCATTTCTCATATTCTCTTTTCAACCATTTTGTCGGCACTACGACGCAACAACTGCATACGGTGGGTCATAAGATGTGCAAATAGCTTTATTGTTTCAATGTACTTGAGCGTTGACATCGTGTGGCAACATCGATGGCGACCTTCTTCTTAACTACTGGGAATCCTAGAAGTATTCGTTTCCTTTTCTACGAAATTTGGGCCATATTTGACACCATCCCCTAAACAAAAGTCAGCGTTGAGATGGCTTTTTCAGCCCTAAATAGATACCAGTATAAAAGGCGTTAGATTTCGACTTTTCAGGGAGAGATTCGTTCATTCTGCGGATATTGCAACTGATACGGTGAATACAATGCTCTGAGAGCTCAATAGGTCTGCCTAGGTTCATTGTAAGAAAAGTACGACTATTTCCTAAAATTTAGGGAAAAAACCAACTTTTTAGGGAATATTCCTTAATCCTATCGAAAAATGTCTACCTAAGCTTTGTGGCAACAATTTGTGCAAATTTTTTACTATGTACACTTGCACTTCGTCAACGTACATGTGTACAGTAACATCATGCTCTACTTTAGGAAGTTCGTTGATGTAGAGACTGAACAATAATGGTCCGAGAACTGATCTTTGTGGTACTCCATTTAGAGTGAGGGCCAGATCTGACATCTGAAATCGGTCTTGGAGAAAGTTACTAACCAATACTATTGCAGATGTACTGAAATTGCATTCTCGAATTAGTTTTTGACTACAGTGAATTGTGGTCAACACAGTCAAAAGCTTTCGACAAGTTCAGTAGTAGTAGAGCTGTGAAATTTCTCTTTTCAACAGTAGCTCTAATGCCAATGGATACTTTCAGTACCGCAGTCTCACAGCTATAGAATGAACAGAAACCTGATTAGCATGGCGGTAGTAGTCGATTAGTCTCGATATATTCGACAAGAGCTTTTTCAACACATTGGCTAGAAAGCATAAGACAAGATTTGAAACATTAAATATTTTGTGACGTGCGGTAACTGATTTAGCAGGAGTAAAATTCAAAATTTAAATCATAGGGTTTCAAGTATAGGTAGAATTGTTAAGTTCTGTATCATAAACGGTAGTTTTGTTTTACACAAGGCCAGGAGCAAGATTAAGGTTTAGTTTTAAGGTGTAATATTCTTCTTACGCTCTACACAAGCTTTTACACACGATTTCGAGGTGCCTTGTAAAGCTTTGTACAATTTTCGATTTTAAATTTCAGAAGAAGGCGATAAAGGTATAGGCTCTCTCAGCAATTAAAGTAGAAAACCATAGCCAGCCATATTATTACATTTTGTTTGTTTGCATTTCAAAATGTGCAATAAACTAGAAGATAATTTTAATTTTAGTAGTTCTGCAGTAAAACTTACATATGTACTCTTATCTAAGTGGCAGATATCAAAAAGTTGTTATCAATTCATTGCATTCCAACTATAGATATATCTCTTCAGGTGTCCCTCAAGGCTCAATTCTGGGCCCACTCCTTTTTCTATTGTACATAAATGACCTTACTAATGTACCGCGGAATGCAAGTATTCAAATGTATGCTGCTGTTGTTCAACTCTGTCTATCCACATCTATCGATAATATTTCACATGGTATCTCCAGTATGAATGATGATCTCGCTAGAGTCTTAAATTGGTCGAATGTTAATAAACTTAATCCTAATGTTAATAAATCCCAGGCTATCGTATTTTATGTTAATCTTATGAATATAAATGGATTGAATCCTTTACTTCTATGTAACAACGTTATTCCTTACTCTGATTCAGTTAATAATTTCGGTGTGATTTTTAGTTCAACTCTATCCTGGGATAGACACAAAGCAAGGGTGGTAAGAAGAATTTATGGTACACTCAGGAAATTGTGAACTGACGCGTACTTTATTCCTCCAGATACCCGTCGCCGATTAGTAATAACCTTGCTCCTACCTATAATTTTATATGGCTGTCAAATATGGTGTTGTCCAGATAGTGTTAGTCGTAAAAAGCTGAACGTTGCATATAATGCATGTGCGCAGTATATTTTTAAGATAAATCGCTTTAGTCACATCTCGGAGTTTGCTCGTAGCATCTTGGGTTGTACTCTGGATAATTGATTTAAATTATCATATCTCTGTAACTGTTTTTAAAATAAATAAAAACCAATTACCTGATTATTTATACAGGAGGATCCAACTACTCCGATCTGTACGCAATTGTCAGCTTATTGTTCCTCGCAGTAACTGTAGGCAGAGTGACAGATCTTTTTTTGTTTCTGATGTCAAGATTTGGAATTCACTGCCCATTGATGCTGCCTTAAATTATTTTTCTTGTATATGCTAGGTTTATGGCCAAACTCACTGCATCAACACGATTTCCTTCTTTATTTTACTTATTATTATTTTTTTATTATTAACATTACTAAATGATATTACATTTGTAGCTTTTGACTTTGCTTTCTGTTTTACTTTTTTTTTTTTTTCTATCTCTTCCTTAGATTATAGTTAGACATAATATAACTCGTGAATTCATTATAGAGGTACATGGTAAGGAGCACCTGCTCATATGTAATGAATGTTAATAAAGTACTTGTATTTGTATTTGTACTTGACGATTGTGTAACAAACTAAGCCTACTAAAAATTTATATCTAGTCATTCGCTAAAAAGCAGATATAAAATCAAACTCATATAAAAAAAGCTATGCACATCGACTTTCATTTAACCACAAAAGGACATTAATATTATAAAAGACAGCAAAAAAAAACATAAAAGGACGACAGCGAAAGATTTATTTATCCTGCATAGATGGTCAGATTGCAACAATTGAGAGATATATCTCTCAATTTTGGGGTACAATCACTGCAGCATAGTCGTGAAAATTTCGTTTTGTTATTGAGATATTTTATGAATGGAACACGATATCTTTCATTTTATTATTAAGTTGATTTTTGAAGATGATGACAATGATATTAAGTGTCACACACACACACACACATGAGGGTGGTATTTTTTTCAAAATTTTATAAATAGAATCAATGAAAGGAAAAATTGTTTTATATTGTTGTATAAAGAAATCTAAGCATTATATATACCACTCTTAATCTTTCTTTTATAATTGCACAATAATAAAAAAAAATTAATATATTTGTATTCTGCTTTGAAGAAGGGAAAGTATGAAAAGATAAATGCTGTGTGAAATAACTTGATTTTCCCATAATAAACTTGTCTAGAAAATTTTCTATCAAGTCATTATTCAACTTTGAAATTACACACATATTGCGAATACGTTGTTGGGAACCTTTTAAGAATACACAAAATAGCATTAGCAATATCATTTTCATCTAAAAAAATAAATTAATTTATCTCAACACGTTTATCTCACGAGACCTACTCTCCAAGAATGTAACTGATCTTCCGGTCACTAACTCTTTACGTATGTGTCGTGCTAATTAAAATTCTTAATTTCCTTCTCATATTGCATTGAAATAATTCACAAAGAAGAATATCTGAAACGATTCATTTATGTAGAGATACATAACTAGTTACCATGTCTCCAGAAATCAAAGATAGCCGAAAAGAAAGATAATTCTCTAGCCAGTTTTAGAAAAAAAAAATCTCTATGTTTTCTGGTAGTGGTGGTGATGGTGTCCGCAAAGTACGATCACTTTGGATTATATTATAATCACCATCATCATTATTATCATCATCATCGGTGTATTCTGGGTCTCCCTTCCGAATCTCATTTCATTTATGAATTCATAAAATAGATTGAACTCTGAAGTAGATGGTCATCAGAATGGAGCAGCATATCTAGTTAGCTTTAACCAAACCAGAACCCAGGAATATACAGAATATACTACAACAAGAGTCAAGAGTAAGTATAACCCCCAAAGAACCCAGAGATTATCCACTGGGCAGCTAATTTCCATTAGTCGAATATATACCACCCGAGAAATTTTATAACTCCTTAATGGGGGGACCCAGCGAATTAATACAAATTGACATTTCCACCATTTCGGCAGCAGTTAATTACCCAGAGGTTGACACCATGGGATAAAATAATTGCCATAACGTTGATGGACACACTTGGAATTCATGCGATGAAACCTGTTTTGTTCCTTCTTGTTTATATCTGATTCTATGTAATTTGACGACTACGACGATGATGGCGACGTGGACGACGACGTACTTTTAAGGCCGACACATAGGCTGGACTGGATGGATGGATGGTTGGACAGACGCATGAAATGGTATTCAGTGCGGGGGGTTATGAAAAGAGTTTCAATGAAAACGGTTAAGACCTTTGCGAGATGATCGAGGTGATAGCATCTTAATTTCACGATTTAATTAGAAGGATTTACGTTGAGTGTGTAAAATGTTGAAAAATTTTTACTGTGTGTGCGGTGGTGAAGAGCATAAAAAACTGGATACGATTATGAATGATGTCCGGTGGTATTATGACGCCACGTTACAGTATTAATTAATTTTACTGGGAAAATTATCTAAAAATATTATAAAAATATTCATAAACTTTTGATCTAGTTTGATGATAGGAATTTGCTGTTGGCAATGAAATGTTGAAGGGATATATTTTGTAGTAGGTAGGTAGGGTACCTAACTCAAATGAGATATGTATGGATGGATGGCTAGATGTTATCATGAAAATTTTATTTGAAGTGAAATTTGTCTATCAAAAATTTAAAATTTTCAGTTTTCTGTTTTTTTTTAAAATGAGAACGTATTTTTTTTTTTTACTTATTTTTATATACTTAAAGCTATCTGCGGGATTTAGATGGGTTCTATGATGAAATTAAATTTATAACTAAATATTTAAGAAAAAAGACTAGGTACATGATGAGAACTCTTCACCATCAATCTATTTGAACGATAATAGACTAGTATACAGGGTGTTTCCCATTAGGAGGTCAATAGAGCGGCAAGTGATAGTACTCACCTAGATGAACCAAAGATCGTATGGCAGGGGGGGGGGGGGGGGTTACAGGCTGATTAAGAAAAAAAGCTAGTTTTTCACAAAACATCCTGTATCTTAAAAACTACAGGGTGTATCGTCACAGTTAAGAGCTCAATGTATGAAGAACTTCATGGCCTTTCCAGCGACTGCTCAATCAGCACCACACCCTCTCCCATCAAGAATTATGTTTGTCTAAACTAAAAATTTCGGATTTTCTTACCTTTTTTTTTAATTTAACCTCTATTATTTTTGAAAAAAGATCGTTAACATAATTTTATTTTATAAAAACTGTAAACTGTAGACTCTCCACTTTAATTTGACCTACTACACCCTGTGTATTAACGGTAGCCGTTAAACAGTTATTAACTCATCACTTATTCCGGTCACACCGAAACTAGACGATATTTTTTAAAATGACGTGCTAAGGGAACAAATTATTGTTCAGAATAGCTTTGAAAATAGGTTTAAGAATAAGTTTAGAGCTAATAACTCTTAAAGGGTTTCAGATAGCACAGATAAACTGCGAGATCTTTGTGTCAGGGATGACTTCGTCTATATTCGGACTATTTCGTGAACAGGCGATCCGATTCAGGATGATCCGCCAATAGCTTCTCACGGGGGTATAGGGAAAACACTGGAACGATTAAGAAGATATTTTTACTGGGCACGAATGACAGTTGATGTCAGAAACTACGTAGGCTCCTGCCACGTGTGTAAAGAAACCAAGGCCCCAATACTTCTCTTAGACCACCTATGGGAGTTCATTCTGTGACAGAAAGAACATGGCAAAAGCTGTACGTGGACTTTCTAGGTCCATATCCCAGGTCAGCGAAAGGAAATGTCTGCATACTAATAATTCTTGATCACTTTTCTAAATTCCCGATTCTCAAAGCGATGAGAAAGGCATCTACTCTTAATGTTTGTCAATTCATCGAGACAGAAATATTTCATGGAGTCCAGTTTTGCTCGGCTCAGTTCGCCAGATTACTGGATAAGTATGGGGTCAATCACTTGCGACCGGCAGTCTAGTCGCCGCAAGCAACTGCCTTAGAGCGAGTGAACAGGTCTCTATTGGCAGGGATTAGGGCATACATCCAGAGGGAACACACTAAGTTGGATGAGAAGCTAAGCCACATAGCTAGCTCCCTCAGGTGATTAATCCACCAAGCATCCGGCTTCTCATCCTAACGGATACTTTCGGTCAGCAGATGATCATGCGAGTTCCTATCACATCCTTAGGAACCTTGGAACTCTTAATGAACCTCTGAGAGTAGATGCTGAAGACAAACTAAGCTTGATCCTTGCGAGAGTGCAGGAAAATATGAACTATGCGTTTGAACAGGGTTCAAAAGCTTATAATCTTAGAGCGAATCCTGTTAGTTTCAAAGTGGGTCAAGAAGTGTACAGACGGAATTATGCCCAAAGCAATTTCCAGCAGCAGACCAGTGCTAAATTAGGACGTTAATTTGTGAAGTGTCGGGTTAAGTCAAAGAAAGGAAACTCCTTATATAATTAAATAAATAAATAAATTTGCTTTATTAATTTGCACAATTGAGTCGTATGACTCATTAATACGTGCATACTCTTGTACTTAGGTTTTACAAAAATAATGTGTATAATGACTTAATTCACTAAAACAGAAAGAAAAGTTAAAAATAAGAAAATATATAAAAAAAAAAGAAATAGAATTAAAAAAATAAAAATAAAATTCAAAATGAAATAAGAAAAATAAAAACTAATAAAATAATAAGCTATATATAGTAGAAAAGAGTAATAAAAAAAAATAAGTAAAAACGAAAAAAACAAGTAAGGGCTATTTACGCGTTAAGTATTCACTCAAAGTTTGTTAAAATAACTTAAGGCCTCCATCCTGAAACCCCGCTGACTCCGAAGTGCCCGAACATATACAGGGAGACTATTCCAAACTCTGACTCCATAGATGAAAAAGGTGCGAGAACTATATAGGAAAAAATGGCGAGGAGCCCGCAATAATAGCATACGTTGTGATGACAGAAATTCAATATTATCCTTAAGGAATGCGGCAGAATTATTATTGATTATATTATACATCATAACACATAACAGGTAGTCCAAGTAGTTATCCAACTTACATCTAAAAATTTGCTTAGTTACAGCTGACACGTGATCATATCTCCTGAGCCCAAAAATATATCTAGCGCAAGCATTGAATGCCACGTTTAGCTTCCTACGACCTGAGCTATCAATATTGCAGTATACACAAGCTCCGTAAGTAATAATAGGGACAATCAGAGCCTTAATGAGTCGTTCGCGTAGCAGTCTGGAGGTATACTCTGCATATCGCCACAAGTTTCTTAACCCGCAGTAAACCTTAGCCACAGTAGCATTGATATGACTTTGCCACCACGGTCTTATATTCAACTGGAGTGCCATTTAGATAAAGAAAGGATGAAACGTCAAGTGGCTGATTGCAAAGAATTGTTTCTAAGTGACCAGTTATGTATAAGAGAAAGATCCTCATTAAAGTGAGATATATCGCTAGCAGTATTAGTCTTAGATGACGACAGGAATAACTGTATGGGGTAATTAGATTACACCACTTATTAGTTGGTCGTGGATGACGAGTAAGTAAAGGAATCAGATTTGGAAACAAATCGTCCCAGTCCTGCCTAGTGTCAGAAGTGTGTTCCTCGTAACGTTGACGATATCTACCTGATGTTATGCACGAAAGAAAAAGAAATGATATGTTAGTATATATTAGCTTTCTGATGCTCGGAACAGCGAAGCCTACTGTGTGGTAGCCTCTTGTTATAGCGGTAATAATCTCTTGCTTCAACTTCGAACTGGCCCTATAACAGTCGAAGTTGGATTGTATATTATGATGGTGTTGGCACTATCTTAAAGACGGTGTACGATACACCGTGTTCCACTGTTGGGTTTATAATGAAAGGCCAATACACTACAGCACTGATTCTAAACCGTGTAGCGTAAACGTCTGTAACAGCACAGATCTGGGAAGTTCCTCGGTAGTCTGTAATATCTGTAATCTGTTACTTCTGAATAAGTCAGACTGGGAAAGTCTGCGGCGAACTAGATACGTAGACTCTAAGAAATGAAAAATTTGAACTAAATTTTATTCATGAAATTAGCCGTCTAGTGAAAGACTATGTATCCTATAGAATCCTGTTTATTATGTAGAACGTCTTATGATAATCTTTCAGCCGATTCTTTTTTACGTTCCTTTTTAAATCAAATGTTATAATAATAATATTGAAGAGCGTAACAATATCCAAAATCCTTTTTTAATCGCTCTCGTTCAATTCTGACTTAAAAACTAAATTTCTTTATTTTTATTTTTACATATTAATTTCGCGGCCTACTATATATATATATATATATACCTTTCCAGTTCACAAAGTATATTTTCGCTGAACTTAGCGTAAACCTTACAATTGTGACGTGTCCGTACAAGGTGTTTCGCCACGCGTCGCCAATCCACCACAACTGTACGTCATCAGCATACAGTATCATGGAAGAGTACTTAGGAACTATCACGATATCATTAATATACAACATAAATAAGAAAGGACCCAATATTGACCCTTGTGGGACACCTGATTGAAGAGGTAACAGTTATGACGAGGACGCATTCAAGAAGTAGCTTGCTTACGGTGAGTTAAATATGACCATATAAAGTTTGCTGCAGACTGATTAAAATTGAACTGAGTCACCAATTTTTGATAAAGAATATGAAAATTGACAGAATCGAAAGCCTTGGAATGAGCTTGAAGATCTGCAGGGAAGAACGTTAGAGTCTATCACGCCAAGGACATCAGGCCGTGATATCCATATTTCTGGGACGTTCTAGGTCTAGTGCAAATTTCAATCCTGGTAGCCGTTACAAGGCATCTAGCCAGCTTAATTGGTAAACTACAGGAAGCCAATGAGCCGCTTAGGGCCCTCCCAGCCTAGCGGTCTGCACACCTTTTGGAAAATAGACACGTTTTACCCCAATCCCTCGCCTTACAATGCGTCAGAACCCCTCCTACATAGGTTAGATAGGCTATCGTAGGAATTCCACTTCCATAAAGCCTTTGGAAATTTAAGGAAGAAAATCTGGCGCGTCGCTACCTCAACGACGCCTTAGAGACACACCCTTTAACAAGCGTCGGTCGGAGATCAGAGTGAGATGTTAGGGCTCGGGCTCGGCTCGGCTCGGCTTTGCGATCAGTTGGTTAGGTTACCGACCGCTGGATCCCTCGGCTAATCTCGGTGAAAGAAGGCAGAGTGGTACTGGCCGACTGGATTTTTAGGTTGCCAGCTTGTCGGTACACCTTTCACTTCCGGCACGGAAAATGATGTCGAGGTCTGATCAAAGACGGCGAGACTTCACGGATGTGTCTCCGATTCGTCACACTTCAAATAGATCAAATCGGCCTGGAAAATCCTGCTCATCCGCCTGGCATTATTGATAGGAAATGCTTTCATGGGTCGTGGGTCGAGTCACACATTGGGCGCCCTCAGCGATGACGCCTATATTTTGAGACCGGCTAGCTAGAATCCAGTGGCATAGTGGAACCTCGCAAAGGCGCCTCGGTGGGGGATCCCCTTTTTGCAATCTCTTTCTTATTCTGAGAATAACTGGAAAAGACGACTATATTAATTATTAAGAAATATTTCATGATTCATTCTTAGAACAAGATTGAAGAAATATGAAACAAATGGATTTAACAGTGATATACAGTTTAATCATTTATTTAGAATGCTAAGAATATAGGACGGCTATAGTAGTCATTTGCATCTGTAAGCACTAGCGTTGGACGGCTATAGACGTCATTTACGTCAACGTGTTAATAAAATATTGAAAGATTTTTATAAGATTCCAATGAAAATCATGTCCAGCAGATAATTCGATATATGTACCTAATTCGTTTTTTTTTTTTCAAAATTCACTTAAATCCAAAATAATTACGTTATACCAAAAAAAAAAAATTTAAAAAGTCTCAACCATAACCACCGCATACCCCAACTATATAAACCATGAAATAAAAATCGAATACGAAACTAATGAAATTTTAACGAGTCTTTAAAATTCCGAAACGTTCTCAACCCAAACCCAACCATAATTCGTCTCATCTAAGAAGTCCTTAAAAAAATTTTTTTCCCTTCAATATCCTTCGATTGCATCGAAAATTTCAAAAACCTATCCATTAATCTAAATAGCTATCCATATATACCTATACACGTATACCTTACCTACATATATGTAGGTTTTGTAGTGCAAAAAATAAATCGCTTCTTCACGCCTTAGGTAAAATCGGGAACATGTTAAATGCATTTCAAACACATTTTCTACTCTCTAAACACCCTTAATTCAAGGATTTAAGGGTCGTTTGGTAGAAATAGATTTGCTGCTTGCAATTCGATTCGGACCGGTGGTGCTAGTATGGTGTGATGTTAGTTATGGGCCGCGGGCGACGGCAATAGAGCGGTTACAACGCGATACTTTTAGCAATCTCAGTCGGTATCGTTTTATATGTCCTCGAATTGAAATCAATTTATGCATCAATGTTCGGTCGGTTCATTCTCGATATTTACGCTAAGTTTTTTAGGGTGAATTAATGAGATAATTTCTGCACAGCAGGATATGCCGAAGTACATGGTTTTAAATATAATTTTGCAAAAGGACTTCTTAAATTTCTTCTAATCTTTAAAAATTTAGAATTTTTAATACAAGGCTTATTCTCCTTGTATGATTAATGAGAAAAAAAAACCCGATTATGCATTTATTCTAAAGTGTTTGTTTTTCTTTCATGACATTTTTGATTTATTCCCTCTTTTTTCTGTTTTGTTTACAAACATTGACAGCAAATCAATTCATCACGTGAACTTGTGTGATATTTCGTCAATATAACATTGTCAGCAATATTCTTCTTCTTCCATTTGTTGTGTGTGTACTACTAAACCTCTATCAAATTACATTGCCACTTACAGAAATGTGTGATGGATTGAAGACTCATCGCTTAAATGCTTTCGACTATTGAAAGATCTTGATCGTAAACAAACAATAATAATCAAGAAATATTCATCAACATGAGCTTAATATTATCCGTCTATTTATTCATCCATTTTACATCCACAATCTACTGTTTCATGATGAGTATCACCTATACTATAACTTTTGAGTGCGAACTGAAACGACATTCAAACAAATATATATACAAAAACATACATACATCCCTAGGGAAAGACAGTTTATTATACGTCAGTTCAGTAGTGCAATCATCATATTCAGTTATAGTGTTGTTGCCCAGATCGTAAACACCCCAAACCACTTAAGTATGTACTTGAGAGAAGAAAATCAACAAACACAACACAAAGCAACTACTGCCAAGCTCCCAAAAATAATACACCTCTATCCACCTATAAAGCATTATGCGCAAGTATTTGGTTATCTAATATAAGATATCTTTCTGGGATGTAGAGATACATTAACCTACTCCACAGAGATGACGTGCCCACTTAAGGAGTGCATATATGTACTATAACTTAAAACTGCATCCGAAATTATGACATCCAGAAGTGGCTAAGAGACCATAAAACGTCCCCTTTTGCAGCTTGAATTTTGTGTCGTAATATTTTTTTATTTTTTATTATTTCTTATTTTTGTTTATTTATTTATGTTTTATGATGAAAATTATATTTTCCTATATTAATAGAATGTGGCGGCTGTATATAGGTACTCGTAGTTGGTATATGTATCTACTTAAGCAAAAGCTATTCAAATCTAAAAGAGAAGCGAAATGCGACAATCAAGATAACCTTTAGGACTTTTGTTGGACCCGTAAAATGTAATCGAATAAAATTTAATGGGATTCCGCAAGGTACGATTATGGTACAGCAGTTATTTTTTTATTATTATTATTTTTTTACCGAATCTCTTATCTAATTTTGTTGGTAGGTATGTAGATATATGTTCATGTCGATGATGATTCTGCTTTGATGTTTAATATTTTGGGCACGAAATGAAAATAAGACTTGTGGTTGTGATATCTAAAATTATTTATGATAGTTTTGTGGGAATTTTAGGGGATTTGAGTTGTTATTTGTTTTTTTCTCTCACTCTCTCTCTCTCTATTTTTCCCCATTATGTAAATGAACTGTGTTAACTAATAATAATTATGGTACTAAAATATCAGAAAGTGTGACAAGTTGATGGAATTTTCTTCTTTTAATGATAACCAAATGTTTTTCGTGAAATAAGTGTGTATGTGTGTATGAAATGTTTGAGATTTATGTAGGTTTGTATTATTTTTAGGAATGTGGAATTAATTTAAGATTTTCGTGTAAGTGTGAATTTTTATGATACGAAGATGAATTGTGGATTTTTTATGTGATGCATTATGTATTGAAATTAAATGAGATATACATTCTTTATTGCAATATCCATTAAATTTGATCGCAATCATCCTAGTTTCGTTAAAGTTATTCTTACAATATTTTACATACAATTTAAACGCTACCATAAAAAAAGTGCTGTCATCCCTCATTGTTTCCATTGTGTTACATTTTGAATTTATCTTAATCGACTGGCAATTGACCTGAATGCTTCAAACGCTCCTATATAAGTCCAATTTTTAAATCTGGAATAAGCATGATGTTATGAATTATCGAGGTATTACTAAATTATGCATTATTCCTAAACTTTTTGATGCCGTAGTCCTCTTATAAGAAAACTTAATATCCGCACATCAGCATTGCTTTATGAATAAAAGATCTACCGTAATTAATTTAATAAGTTTTACTAACTTCACTTTAAACTCAATAGAAAATGGTACCCAAGGTGATGTAGTGTATACTGATTTCTTGAAGGCATGCGATAGAGTCAACCATATGATATTAATAAAAAAACTAGAGGCTATAAGTTTTCATTCTAAACTCTTAGATTGGATTCAATATTTTTTAACAAATTGCAATTTAATAGTGGTGAGAATAGATCGACATTCTTTATATGTTTTAGAACCTAAGTCAGGTGTACCTCAAGGTAGCCATTTGTGTACAATTATATTCTTTTTATATATCAATGAAATTGTCAAATGCTTCTCTACCTGCAAATATCTTCTATATACAGATGACATGAAATTTTTTGCTCAAATTCGAAATGCTACTGGTTTGTAATCATTTCAATCCGAATTAAATAGCATTTCTAAGTGATGTATGGAAAAGTATTTTAGCCTAAATACTGTAAATTGCAAAGTTATGATTATGTCATTTGGTAGCTCACGTTAGCCTCTGCTAATGAAATACGACATAGATGGCAATGAGATTATTAGGGTGTTTGAGGTGGTAGATTTTTTAAGTAATATTTGATAAGAAACTTACTTTTCGTAAGAATTACGACTATATAGCTGCCAAAGCAAGGAGAAACCTTGGATTTCTACGTCGTAGCTCTCAGGACCTTTCGGACCCGTTTACCTTTAAATCTGTGTGCATTGCCTTAGTTCGTTCTATGTTTTAAGATGCATCCCCAGTCTGAAATTCCAATATGCAATCTTATGACTCCAGGTTGGAGTCTAATCAAAAACACAAAATATGTTTTTAACAAAATCAAAGTCCTTGTCCGCAATAACAAGCTAGGTAATTATTTATGGGACTCGAATCTCTGCAAGCAAGAAGTGAAATAGGTGAAATTTTATTAATTAGGGATCTTTAATGCAATGAGGTAGATTGCATGGATTTGTTGTAAGAAACATCCATTCTCGGCAACTTCTCTATATCCCACAACATAGAATCGATTATGGAGAGCCGTTTACGAGGTCAATGATTAAATTCAACCAGTACTACGAGTTCTTAGATCTGAATAACAAATAGGGTTATTTTTAAAACGAAAAATAAGGAACTTCTAGAATTAAAGTCTGTATAACTCACATTACACATGCCTTGTAATTATTCTTTGTACTTTATTTAATCTGAATTATTCAATAAGGCTTAAATTATGTTCAACTTAGTCTGTAAGAGATATTCATCTGTAGACCGTAATTATAATAATAACCTCCTAGTGCTTTCCCAAAAGTTGAAAATTAGCTAGGGATATATCTACCAATTCCTCAGAAATTCTCATTAGCATACCGTCCAATCTCTATCCTTCCATTTTTCCCTAATGTATTCGACAAAATCCTGCATAATCAAGTCTGATGTTATGTTGAAAATAATAGTTTGATATCCGAATATCAATCTGGTTTCAGAAAATAACTGCGCTTTGATTGAAATATCTGATAGTATTTGTGGTTCAATTGATTCTAATATGGTAACAACACTTGTACTGCTGGACTTTCCTAAGACAATGTAGATCAAAATTGTTTTTTTTTTTTTTTTTTTAGGAGTGGTGACGAGAGATCCCAAGCATGGGTGCCTTGGCGGCCCACTGTGCTAACCTGTTAGAAAACTTTTCACAAAAATCTTCCAGTCCTCTTAATGTAGCGCAGCAGGTCTTGGTGAAGTTAGTTTTTCAGCTCATCCACAGAAAGGAGGGAGACCCTAGCATATCCAGCCTGATCCGGGAAAAGTCCGGACAAGTACATAGAAACTGTTCGGTTGTCTCAGGCTCTCCTTCCAGGCAGGAAAAACAATCAAGGCTGCTGTACATCGCATACTTTTGTTTAATAAGCTCACGTCAATTTTTCCTCCTCTGGCTGTAAGCTTATAATGTTTTGGTGGCTGCCAGCAGCGTGTTTTTAATAGAAATAGAACCTCCGATTTTCTTGTGGTTCTTACCGGGATTCCTCAAGGATCAATTTTAGGCCCACTACTATTTACTATTCTTATTTATGACTTAACCTTGGTAATCGAATATTGTAAATTTCATGTGTATGCAAATGATTAGTGAGTTTCAACTTTATATTTCCAATCCACTGGAATCATTTGATGATGCGGTACACTTCGCCAATATGGATCTTTTGCATATACATTCTTGGGCGCTGCTGAGTAAGCTAAATTTTGACGATTAAAAGTCCTCCTTAATAATAATATTTAAAGTTGAGTTTAATACGTCATTTTTCGCTGCTTTGAAGATTAATTATGAGGTTATGCCATTGTATGAAATAAGTTAGTAATCTATGAATAGTGTACAATCAAACAATGTGTGTGGTAATACTCACATTAACCATGTTATTTGCTGATTTTTTTTTTTAAACCCGCAAGCACTTCAGATTTTCAGTATATATTCCTCAAAATATCGGTATGTTTTTAGTAAAATCACTGCCCCACATAACTTATGTATACGTGAGCTTTTTATGTACTCGAGTATACCACCTGTAGAAAGCTACATGTTTCTTTTAACTCTGCAATTCGTTATATATGTGGTTTGAAGCTGTTTCACCATGTCTCTATGAAAAGTTGATCTTTGGATGTACACTTAAGTCGTATCTGGAAGTAAGAATTCTACTATTTCTGCGGAATATAATTTATAACCAGAAGCCCTTTTACTTATTTAATAAAATTAATTTAGTACAATCATAAGAGCACTTAGTATCGAACTACTGAACGTCAATTTATAGTACATCCTGTGAGACAGTGGAATGCCCTCCGAAAATAACATAAAAAATAAAGAGCAATAGACGTCATATGTGAAACCCTGAACTGCCTGCTGTCCTGATGAGTTCATTCTGAATAGCTGATCGAAACACACACTATGCTCTCAAGATTTCTTTATGAGATTTTGATTTTCGGCTACAAATCCAGTAACTGACACAAAATTAATTTCTCTTGTTTAGCCAAAATTAAAATATCAAACTATATTCTCCAAAATTTTGGACAGACTTTGCTATCATTTTGACATCATATTCCTTCCCTTTCTTGGAAGGTAACTGTGTCACTTCTCTTCGAAGCCCTGTCACAGACTAACAAGATAGATTTTACTGTATATATTTAAAATTATATGAGAGTAGGTACTCCACTTATGCGTGTAGGATGAAGCGCGGAATGTAATTATCAAAAGTTATTGACAACTACTAGAAATCAAAATTTTATTCTCTTAAAATGGTATTTTGTGAAGTTTTTGTTTTATTTCCATCTGTCTATCCAGCAGAGAGTCAAAGCAAACTCAATCCACTAAAATTGCTTTTCATTTTAATTTCCGTTTAAATAAAATTTTAAGCCACAAAATGTTTTTATTTCCTCCATTACTTCCAACTCTTGCACAATCACTGTGTACATCTGGGAAAATTTGTTTTGAAATTCACGTCTAGTAATACTTGACTGATCGTAGGAAGGTTTAGCTAAGTAGGCTTTTACTTTAGTGTAAATAAAAAAATAAAAGATAATAACTATTCTAATGTCAACCGACACTGAAAGAGCGTTATAAAAATAAAAAAGATGCTAACAGACCCCGCAACTGCGACTGATGAACTGATGTTTTTTTTTCTTCTTTTTAACAACTCTAAGCTTTCTTTATTACAGACACTGTAGATTTCTGACCTTTCGCAAACAGTTCGACAATCTGGTGCCAAAATAGTGGACTCTTCTTGCAGTACCAGCATAGCATGGTTTCTGCGACAATCAAGTCGACATAGGGTCGACAGCTACAGGTTATTCATTTCATTCATATTTTAGGTCATGGAAGTTGACGCACCTCAAGCTGGTTACCTATAAAATGAGCGGTTCACCGTAGTCAGATAAAGTCGCTGTCTACACTTCCTGCATATACAAGCTGTCCCAACTTCAAGACAGCCCAGTTCCCTGCTGTAAGCAGATATCTAAGACACCGCAGCGTACTGTATCTAGACTTGTTTTCTCGCCATTGGTTCCCTGCTGCAAGCTGGCATCTAAGTCGCTGCAGCGTCCCAGATCAAATATAAAGACAGTGCACGCGTAAAATGTGCACTACTGATAACTTTATGTAAACTAATTCCCATTTTAGTCCCGTTATGAACAGACATTAGATATCTTAAACTTTGCATTATAATATTCTAAACATATTTTATTAACAATGTTTATTTAAATTAAGCTGGGGAAGGTTTGCGTCAAAGCTTGATCTAGTACCTAAGTTTTGAAAAAAAAAATAGTAGAGAATCGAATTCCTTAGATCATGAGAAGAAGTTTGAGTACCCACACTCCTATACTCGGAGGCTTAAATAGCTATTTATAGCCCTCCCCATACTAGGTTTTTTGTATTTTGCTCTTTTTTATTCGAACTGAGGTACTAGATTTTTCGGGGGGGGGGGGGGCATTTCCAATAGGGCATGTTGCCTATCAAATTAAAGGTCCCGCCGAGTATATCTGATGGTGTACTTTTCTTTCTCTTGGGTCAAATACAGTCCAGTTACTACATTTCGAAACAAAACTTGCAGTTCTTTCTTCCATGGCCATTAGTGCTCGGGTTCACGACTCACCAATTTTGCCCAATTACGAGAAGTAGAAAAGTCTACTTTGCACCCAAAAAAGTCGCTCAAACTACATTCGATCGCAATAGCTTAATTAAAACAAACATTGTTAATAAAATATGTTTAGAATATTATAATGCGTCGTTTAAGACATTTATAAGCTGTGTTCTGTTGTGTACCTTGTTCTAGAACTCCCATATACTGAAGAGAACAAATTGTTCTATAGATTGAAGCGAACTATTCGTAATGTTCGCTTCATTTAATTCTTTTTATGAAAATATATCAGGCGTTCTTTTGTGTATCTTTTGTTCTGCTCTGTTCTACGGACACAGCTATAAAGTCCGCTCATGTTCGTGCTAAAGTTGTATGGTCAAAGGTTTGACAATTTTCAATAATCGGAATCTGGTTCATCAATGATCTAGCGAGCTGAAATTTGGCATACAGGTTCATGTCGCGTGAGAAATGAATCTACCAAAATTTGAACCGGAAATTTCCATGGAAAACCCGCAAAATCGGCACAAATAATTTGAAAATTTGGTACAAATTTGATTAGTGATAAATTCGTTTCAGGAAAAATGCAGAGTTTTCCGATTTTTCCGAAAAAAATTTCCGGAATTTTCCGACTTTTCCGGACAATTTTCCGGTAAAAGAGTCTACTAAATTATGGAGGATCAAGTTCCCTATCAACTGGCATCATTACTTTCTCTCCGACAATGGTGAAAACTTGCAGACAAAATCGAGGAAAATTCATGTAAAACGCTTTTCCGGAGTTTTTCAGACCAAGGAAGCATTTGAGCGCTATGCAACTTAAGACAAAGTTGTAGAGCGAAATGAGTTGCATAAAGTTGCTTTTGTGGAAAACTCCGTGGAAAATCCGAAAAAGCTGGAAAATCATCGGACAAATTTTCATCGATATGATTAGTGATAAATCTGTTTCAGGAAAAATGCAGAATTTTCCAATTTTTCTGGAAAATTTTCGAAAATTTCCCGAATTTTCCGGAAAATTTTCCGACAAAAAAGTTTTATAAGCTATCTGGAATCATTTGTTTCCGTCCTACTGGAATCAATACTTTCTCTTCAACAATCATGAAAACTTGCATGAAAATCGAGGAAAATTCATGTAAATTTTTAAAAAAAATTCATAGTAATAGGAAAATTGGGAAAATTCATGTTATATAGGATCAAGTTGGAATACAGCTAGAAACCGCTGTTTAAAACATACTTTGAATTTCACAAAACCGTTGCAGTACGTCAACGATTTGATACTCGAAAATTTTTTTTTTTTCGGATCGGCACCAAACATGACTTAAAAATTGTTTTAAAATATCTCCATGCAGCACGTAATAACAATTTAGTTAACGTGAAAAAGGCAGAAAATAAAATAAGTAAAAAACGAGTTTTCAAACAACACTGAGGCCAAGCCGCATGAAAAAGTAGAAAATAAACTTTTCTTCACACACAGAGGAGACAATTACCGATATATTTCGGTATGATCAATCAGAGGTAATAAGTGATTTGATTCATGAAGAGAACGAATATCCAAGAGAAATGTCCCAATCAAAAAATCTGCGTCCACCTCTGTGTTTGAAGAAAAGTTTATTTTCTACTTTTTCATGCGGCTTGGCCTCAGTTTTGTTTGAAAACTGTTTTTTTACTTATTTTATTTCACTTAGTTCCATTAATAATTAAAAGTTTAACAAATAATTAAATTTTCTTTTTATTATTATTATTTTCAAATATGTACAACTATACACACAATAAATAATTAATATTGTTGCCAAATTTCTAAATAATTTCCACCATTGAAGATCACTGAAAATATATTCACTCTATCAGTACTTATTTTTTTTCCCCCATTATACCTCTCTAGTTAAATGCAAATAATCTTGTCAAGCAATTACGGTCAATATTTAAAATTATGTACATTAACAGTTGGCCAACACTTAACAAATCTTTCTTTCTCCTGGAATTTGTTTCCTTTCGCGTTTTTTTTTCAATGTTTTATGTTTCCTGTTAAATTGTGGTTTCTATACAGAAATTGTTGTTTGGTTTTGTCTTTCCTGGCATTAATTCCATTACCTGTCTGTGCTGGAGGAAAGGAAAACAAAAACAATAAAACAAAAACAACAGCGGAATCAAGGTGCAGACTTTGTGTGTAGCTAGGTACTCTACTCAGTCACTCACTCACTCACTAACTCACCGCATTGATGGCCATTATCTATCCGCCAGTCACCGGGTATTGCACGTATGACCCACTTTATAAGACGACATGAAATGAAACCCAATCTTCTGTCACTGAAAACAAACATGGGACCAAAGACTTTGATAAACACAACCGAACCATTGCCGCCACTAATAGCAACATGGTTGGAAATATATTATTGAGTTACCACCGTGGCACCCAGGTGACACGGTGCAATATGAGAAGAAGATTGTTTTGTAGAACGTTTGCTTGCAATAGTGGTGGCTTGCAATCACCGCACCGATGTTTATGCGACATCATCAAATATTTGCATATTCATACAGTGAACTGGACAGGTAACCATAGACTTGTAGGTACCTACCTACATATATAGATAGAGCTATGATGAACGAGAGTGCGGTTAAATCGACAACTCGCGAAGTATGCTTTAAGATTTAGAAGTGCAGAAAAATTTACGTAACCGTCTCCTTTACTACATACAAATATCGTCAGACAAATCAACACGATTCGTTGGCGTTGTTATGCCGCAAAGTATTAACAAAAATATTGATGGGGGGCGGAGGGTTCATTCAATCTACCTTGGATTCCCTCTCGCCCCATCCCCTGATCCCTTCCTTTCTCTTGGAAAAGAAGTACTAGTCGTCCCGAGTTTTAACAAATGTAAAAATGCTATGTTGTAGGCAGGTAGGTAGAGGTACATAGGTACCATGTTTCGCACCTGCCGGATGAGGTTGGCAGACCCTAAGAAGAATCGGATACGTGTGTCGAATTTGTGCGGGCTGCGCTGTGCTCGCGGTATAGTGGTCGGATTTGTTTGTGATGTATATGCGCGCGCAGATGATTTTTTCTTTTTCATCTGTTGTTTTCGGCATTTATTTTCTCGTCTTTTCACTTTCTGACGATTTCAGTTTAGACCGCAAAAGTCTTTTTCTTTTGTTTTACGACTTTTGAAATGTCAGCCCGAGCAAAAGGCTTTTTCATTTTTTTTTTACTCTTTTGTTTAGAAAACGTCATTGAGAAATGTTCCATGTTTTTTTTTCTCAGTTTGCTTTCAGATTCAGATACACTTCTCAAGTTTCATTTTTAACTCACTCAGTGATGTCTGTTAGAGTCGGAGTCGGATCGGAACAAACCCATATAAATCCACTAAAGAATTATTCTAGGAAATGTGTTTCAAAAACTGGGAAGGGTTTTATTTATGTCATCTAGATGAAGATATCTCTTTAGATTTTACCTGTTTAGAATAAATTGTTTTGACTTGTGGTTACATACCTATATGCAGATGAAAGAAATAAAATTTCTGATTTCACTGAAATCCTACTAAATAGTTTGTGGTATGAAAATTGCGATCAATAAATTAAACCCACATTTTTATGGTAGGTATACGTACTATGGCAGTTCATATTATTAGTCACAGTCTTTTATGTTATAGGGCATGCATGCTCTAATTTATATCATTATATTTATGTTCAAAAATTATGTGAATGGTACTTAATGGATTAATTTTGAAAATTTAGTAACACTATTAGCAGCCGAGTTGGATGATTTATTTGTCAATTATGTGGTTAGGGTGGTTAGGGTTAATATTTATGTATATATTTAGGACAAAGTAATTAATAGTGGTCCAGTTTTATTATTATGGGAATATATACTTTGAGGAATTTTTATAGTGATATAAATTTGTGTATATATTTATTTGTCATTTGCGTATAAAAAGGAAAATCTTAAATTACGATAGGAGATAAATTTGAATATTATTTTGTTTATTAGGTATATGTTGCCAAATTTATAGTGCTACCAAATTCAATAATGGCAATAATATAATTTTGATATGATATGAGACTTAAAGAGGTATACGCGGAAAGACTTTAACATAAAACATATCAAGCGGGGTTAATTTACCTTTTCCAAAATTTACTTTAAAATCGTACATTCATTGTTATTTCTTTCGCTCATCATATTTTTTGTAAATTCTTATATTATCCAATTATGCAATTTATCATTTTTCGTTTTTCTCTAGACTTGTTTTTTACAGTGAAAAATTCTTTACATACTCTATGTACCTACCACGAGGAGTCATTTGACACCATACGAAATTTACGTATTTTTCTGCAGTTCTCCGACTAGAACCTTAGTTCTGGACTCCGATACACTTCACAAGTTATAGCTTCATTTATTTGAATGTAATATGTGTGTTTGGTTTCGGCGTGAGCACTTGAGTGACCCGATCGGGTACATACGACGTAACACAAATAGAAAGACTCTTGTTGGAGATTTACCAAAAACACTCCCTACAATAGCTGGCCATACACGAGCCGACCTTTGTACGGATTTGGCACGCGGGCCAGATCCAGTGGTTCTGATCCGTGGAAATTAGTTCCGCGGATCAGGTCCTTTGTCGCCCCCGCTTTTCTACATATTAGGCCCATGGTACAATTACCTACATATTTTTCTTTTGTTTTTCTCGGATCTGATCCGCGAGCTTTTCAACATTTGTATAAAACAATTCTATGGCTTACTTAAACCATATTTGAGTAAAACTGGCACTATAATACGACAATGCATACCTCCCGAAGAACGTTTAATTGCCATTCTGAGATTTCTTGCAGCAGGGAGATCGTATGAAGATTTAAAATTTTCGGCTGGAATTGCTGCTCAAACTTTAGGATACATAATTCCAGAATCGTCTTAAAGGAAAAGTGTATAAAGGTGTGTAACTTTAGTCACTTTATAATTATAATTTTTGGACAATAAAATACAGTCCTACTAATGGATATAAAAACTATAATTAAATTGCACTTCGCAAAATGGAAAGAATAAAAATATTATACAGTAGTTAATACATTCATTTTTATATTTTTAATATACCTAACTGAAAAGACCGCAGAACTCTTGCTAGTAGTAGCACTATTAATGGCCGATACTTGAATTAACGGATCCGTTTCAAGAAGGAACTGTTCCGCGGAACTGATTCACTCCTTTGTTTTGCTCACTAACATGTAGAATTGGTCCGCGGAACAGGTCCTCGGCGGATCAGATCCGTCGATAATTCGTGTATGGCCAACTAATGAGTTCGCTATAGCTAGAAGCAATAGAACAGATAAGAAATACCCGGATATCGACGATGCCTCGACCATTCCAGCAATTCCTTACTCCAATTTAATTTCAACGATGCCTCGACCTAATGCGATGTCCTGAATTTCTTCGTAGAAATTTACAGAACATGCTTCGGCAGCACAATTCACAAGTATACACGGTTTATAAGGTAAATTTGGGAGCTAAATCCAAATCAGCAGCTCGTTTTTTTAAAATTGATTCTAGTTTTCGAAATATTCAATAAATTCATTATTTTACTATTTTTGACCATTAACGGCCATTTATTAAATTGAAAAGTATAAATCAGGAATGAACAAAGGTTGAACTGAGTCTTTTATACTGCTTGGGATCTGTTTTACGCATTAGGGTCCAACAGTAGTCGCTCATCATGCCTTCGTCTCAAAATCCTTGGTATCGACTTTCGATTTTCGCTATATCTTGATGTAGCCGCTCTCCTTGCTCGTAGCTCGTGTCGCTCAAGTTTTGTGGGAAAAAATCAATATGTGAATGCAGAAAATGTATCTAGAGAGACATTCGAGCTCCAATCTTGTGGTAATTTTGCAAAAAATTGTCGATTACTTCTTTGTAATCCGGTGATTTGTGGTTACCGAGAAAGTTGTGAACAACACGTTTAAACGATGCCCATGCTGCTGCTTCATCAGGTGCTAAACATTTTGTGAAGTTTGCATCAGCCATTAGTTTTCGAATTTGAGGTCCGACAAATATTCCTTCTTTGATGTTGCGTATGAAACCCGGTCCTTCGGGATTGAGCGCTTTGACAAAGTTCTTAATGGGGCCAAGTTTAATATGAAGAGGTAGCAATAAAACATCCTGTGGGTTCACGAGTGGTATATAGGACACGTTTTGTTGTCCTGGCTCATAATTGGTACGACCCAGCCACACCTTTCTCAAATAATGATGATCAACTGCATGGCTGTCCCAGAGACACAAAAAACAACAAAATTTGTCATGATTTTTCCACATTTTGAATCGACTCTGCAACGTTTTCTCTGCATTTTCACATGTTCCGAAGCACAATCACAGTACAAAAACAAATTCCAAAATATGTTCGATGCAACGTGGTCAGCTGATATCCGTTGTAAGAGCGCAGTACTGCCACCTAGCGTGAACTCGAAAACTAGAACCAATCTTGACACACGGATTGAAGATCTGAGTTCAGGGCATCAAATAACGTTAAAAGTAGTTCTCATCTGCTTGGGTCCAAAAGTTGACCCGAATTTGTAAACTTGTGATTTACCCCAAGCAAGCAGCCCAAGCAATAATTCCCAATCACGAATAAAACGCCAAATAAGATTGTGCACGAGTAATAAAAGTACCCAAACTTGCATAATTTCCAAAAAAAAATTCTGTCTTGACGGAGAAACCAGTAATACGTAAAAAGTTTATTTTATTTGTAATAATAAAAATAGATGTTACATATTTTTATTAGAAATCAGAAGCTAGGTATGTTCCGAAATATTTCCTTTAATAAATTAGGAATTTCCTTCAACGTTTATTTCATAAGTGGTCGTCAATTGACCCCTTATTGTAAGAATATGTGTAAATTTCCGGTATGTTTAGTGTAAATCGTGAATATTGATGTGTTCCACAGTCGAATTTAGGTACCAATCCTATTCATGATATTTTAAAACATAACTGGAGTGGTTTTGGTATAGGTAAGAGCTAGGCCGCATAATCAACAGTGCATAAGTTTTGCTTCCACTTGGAATATTGCTTAATTAAACAAAATTTCTTATTGATATACTAGTTATCAATTTCATAGAATTATTCTTGAGTATATCAGCTTTAGTGGATATAAGCCCATATCTGAAACAAAATTAAAATAAACTGCCGACGGGTCACTTTTACATATAAAAATTAAAGTTTCATATACAATGAAATCATCGTTTCAAGTCTCCATTATTATTATTATGACTCGATATCTAATAAATTTCGAATCTATATTTGACTTGGACTGTGCATAGGAGGTAGAAAAACAAATTTTCTCAGCTGTTTAGGTAAACATCTTCTTGGAATGGAGTAGGGAGTTAAGAATTTTTCGTATTTATAGATATTTCACAAAAATTTATGTTTTTGAATTTCTTTCAATTTCTTTGAAATTCACATATCTTTCAAACTCACTTTTTCTTTAGTACGATTGTCCAATTTGAATAAAAGTTATCTTCAGAGTCAAAATATATATATAAAAATGTCAAGAAGCAACCGCGAAAGCCTTAAAAGCTATAATGTTTATATCAATTAAGCGGGAGAAGTCTTGGAGTCATAGTTTGATCTAGTACATATTTTTGGAAAATCTAGTACAGAATCGAATTCCTTAGATTTTGATAACAAGTTTGAGTACCGACACTCCTCTACTCGCAGGCTTAAATAGCTATTCATAGCCATCCCCATACTCATTTTTTAGTGTTTGCCTCTCTTTTATTCGAACTGAAGTACTAGATTTTTCGCACCTTAGATCAGACCTAGCTCGGTAGGGTTATGTCCAATCGGGAAAAAGGTTCCACTGTTCACCGCAGCTCAATTACCAGCTACAATTTGTATAAGAAAATTTTGCTCTGCATACTTTTAGGATTCTGGTCGTAGCCCCGCCGGTGGGGGGGGGGGGTTCTATTCCAATACCGCATGTTGCATATCAAGGTTTTGCCGAGTACTATTGGGTGGAATACTTCTTCTTCGATTCAGAAAACTTTCTCGGGTGGTTTTTGCCGACGGAAAAGCCATCATCATGCTACTACCATTCACATGTACTTTTGCAGTTCTTTCTTCCATGACTATTGTGAACATTTTTCTTATAGGAAATCATTTTTCACGTGTCACCTATTACGCATAATTACGTGAAGTAGAAAGGTCCATTTTTTCACCCAAGAAAGTCGCTCACGCTACATCCGATCGCCAAAGCTTTCCCCCGCTTGAATGAAATAAGCATTGTTAATAAAATATGTTCAGAGTATCATATTGCATCGTTTAAGACATCTCTCATGTCTGGAGGTGTCGGGCCTAAAGTTGTATGAAAAGTGGGCATTCCTTTTTGAGCCGGCTAGCTTGAAAATCTTCTTTTTAAAACTTCCACCATTTTGATAAACGGCGTTTCGAGTAAACCGAGTTTAAAATTTCGATTAGGAGATTTTCATATGAATTGTGTTTGTTTAATCGGTGATGAATAAATATTCCTCCGAGTTCGTCAAAATGCTCATTGTCAGCAGAAATTCCTTTTGTTTTTGGTCTGATGCAGTTGAGCGAACCTCTCTTTTTAAAAGGTTGTATGGACCAGCATAATTAGAATAGAGTGACCTAAATTTAACAGCACCTTTATGGGGAAATTCATACTTTTGGACAATAGCAATAAATAAAAACCAAATTTAACAAAATTTTACACTACGATGGCCTATTTTGTCAGGAATGAGGATATGATACGGCTATCCCCACTAGTGAGCAATATTTACACCATATTTTTTTATTTTTTCTCTTCTTATCACTTAAATAATATTCAAAATCGGTTTTTACAGATGATAATTTTTTGGTTCCAGAACCACTAAATGAACATTTTATTTGTATTTAATTTTCCACCAGTAAAACCACAAGTTTTAAACCAATTTTATTTTTGTAAGTAGAAGACAGAGCTGGTGGCGGTTTTTTTTGTATATCATAAACAGAGTAGTGCGAGACTTGTAATGAAAATTATAGAATTAACATTTCTCATAAGTTTTACATTGCTGTATTGAACTTTTATCTATATAAATCGAAAGCTATCAAAATAAACGCGAATTATCGTTTCATTTTTACATTCATCTAGTACCATATGAAAATTATACTTTACTACTTCCGTTTTCTAATTGACATCTGGACACCTTATTTGGACATTTACCAGTGAGTAATATTGTGATTGTGTTCCCTGAAAGCTGTAGTTGAAAATTCATAGTTAGAAAGAGAAATTTTGGACAATTAAATTATGCAATTCTGCTATACAAAAATGTGTCCCAGAAATATAATTAAGTCAACTCTGCCAGAGTGTGTTGTACCTACTAGGGAAAACGCTATAACTTATATTTTCATTTTTTTATTATTTCTTTTAAGAAATTGGTAGCTGCTTTTCTCTCACCTTCCCAGAATACTGAACTTCCATCCAATTTTCGTAAGACCAAGATTGCTGATAAATTGACAAGAGCTATCTGTACCAAAATAGCCATCCCAAAATAAAGTCATAATACAAATCCAAAGCACCGAAAACGCAGTAAACATTAAAATAAATGTGTGAATATAAAAATATCATAAAAATATAAATTTTTTCACTTTTAATAATATTTAAACTCAACTAACCAAATCCGGAATCTCTCATAAGGATATATAAAAAAAAAACAAATTTCTCCTTCTTTCTATATTTTCTTAATAAATTCTTTCCATCAGCATGGATACCTTTGAAGAACAAAATCAAACCAGACGATTATCCATAAAAAGGTAGGCACCGTGTATACATTAGCTCGACATGCCTCTTAATCCCTGCGCAAATATCTACATTGTACGTAGGTAGTATAATACCAAGAAAAACATGGCCTTAGCTAATAACTAAAAATTGCAGACTTCATTTGAAATCCAAAATCGACCGACCAAAACGGTAGGGCATTGTGAAAATTGTTACAGGGATTACCACAGCATGATATTTATCAGTTGGCAGCTCTGTGGTGCTAATCCTACGAAAAACCCATTAGCTAAGGGCGGAGATTACCTTTCTCCAATAATTTTTGCTTCGTTGATTTTTAAGAAATCTGTGTAAGAAATCTGCAGAGGACCTAGAAAGAATTGTTGAATCAATGGTGCTGCCCCCCTTCTCCCTTCCTTTCCTATGACTACATTACAAAAGTCTCGACAGCTCTTAACTAGTGTTTGCAAACAACGATTATACTTGCTCACCGCAGGACTTTTGTTTTCTCAATATTTTTTTTTATTCTTCTATTTACCTTCTATTCCAGATGATGGAGAAAAAAAGGCATTAGGAAATATGAAGAAAATCGACTAAAAAAAAAACTTTCCTACAGGAGGCAATGTGATTTCATCCCTGATGGAATCCTTATTACAATCTATTGTTGCTCATTGGGTGTAAGAATTATGTTTTTATTATCGAAAATTATTTTCTTTCTTACTGTTTATTCCTGTGGGACCTGCAGGCTCAGACCGATTTTCTATTGCCACTTTGGGATATGTTGCACCCTTATAATAGGTATAGATGTGTATAGGAAAGGTACCTATATATGAAAGGGATGCTGGTGGGTTTATTATAGGCGCAGCTGTCATAGTTTTCTAGAATATAATGCGCATACGCAGCACACTCTATGGAGGGATGATGGACTTTTTCCTACGTATAAAAATCCTAGGTTTTATTAAGTCATAACTCTGAACCACATGATTGGTATTTATAGACGGCCTAAAGGGTTGGACAGAAAACTGAAACGGGCAACCCCCCATCTATTGCGTTTTTTATTCAATACCCATGACAAAATGTTTTTTGTAGAAGGTAGAATTACTTATTTTATAGTTTTTGGGGTGTTTCCTTTGATAACTGACAGTTTCTAATTAAGTAGGTATTACAGTTTGATTTTTTGTTGTCACATCTGCGGGAAGGGTGATATATGTAATACGTTCGTATTTTCATGTGTATTTGATCGATATGATACTGGACCTATATGCTATTCGATCAAATAGGACTTTTGGAAAAAAAAAAAAATTATTTGTGCTAAACAGATTTCTAATCATTTAATTTTTCTATGTGTCTGTCTTAATCCACAGCCTAAAAAATTTTAATGAGAAGCGAGAATAATAATTGTACGAATGGGTAAAATGTGGTGATATATGGGATATATTATATTTAACCTTACCTTGGAAAAATTATCTAGCACTGAGGGAAAGAAGAGGGAAGTACGCTTTCAGTGTCTCTCCTAAAACACCTTCATTTTAAATTAAAGCGCATATTACGGATGTTTTGCTTGTCTGCCGAATTCTCCAAAGTGCAAGTCGTTTTATGTGTCCAAATACTTGACGAAAGTACAAAATATCCTATTCGGTGTGTTTTAAAGGAATACTGTTAAAAAATAAAGCTCCGGGTGAACATCAAAACAAAAACAAAAATAATAGTATATGTAGTCAAGCTGTGACTAACGAAGAGCATAGAGTGAGAGTGATGTTAATAGAAAAGAGGTCCTTAGAGATGAATTGGTGAGAATATTGTAAGAGATTTTTCTTAAGCTGTTAAAGTGAAATCTAGAGGTTTACTTCAAGAAAACGATTCCATATGGACATGGCTAGAAATCAAGAAAATGATTTTTGCAGGATGATAAAATTAGCGAGTTGAAAATTGGAGTAGAATAATTTTAGGAAAATCACCGATATAATTCATATGAGCATGTGCGTACTCAACCTAACGAAGAGCAAACGTTCAGATTATAATAAAATATGTCCTTTGGGACGAACTGCTGATGATACTGCTAGAGACTATAGTTCAAAATTTAAAACCAAAATTCGATCCAAAAAACTCTGACAGAATCTTAGAAGTATTGGGGTTGGGCGATCTAGGAGTTAAACCAGATGTTTGTTTCTGCTTCAAATAACTTAAATGGCCCGGGCTCTACTGTCAGTGTTTATGCTAGTGATTTAAATACACTTGATCCTTTTCATGGGTTTGCTTTTAGTCAAGTTAGCGAGCCAGATGTTTATTCTGCTATTATGCCGGTGAAATCTGACGCTGTTGGACTGGATGACCTTCAACCCAAATTTATAAAAGTTCTCTTGCCTGTTATACTCCCATATCTCACCTACTTTTTCAACAACATTATTTTAAGATCTACGATCCCTTCTATTTGGAAGTATTCTAAAATTATTTCCATTCCCAAGAAGTGTGGTATTTCAACGGAGTATCGTCCTATTTCCATACTGCCTTTTCTCTCTAAAGATTTTGAAAAATCCTGCACACCCAAATCACTAGTTATTTAGATGAGGAGAACCTCATGTCTAATCTTCAATCGGGTTTTAGAATCAAGCGTAGCTGGACTTCAGCATTGCTAAATATAACAGATGATATTGAGAAATTATTTGACAGTGATAAATTTACGGCACTCGTCCTCCTTGACTTTTCCAAGGCCTTTGACACAGTTGACCACATATTATTACGACGTAAGCTGGCTTTGAATTTCAATTTTTCTAATTCTGCATGCACGTTGGTTTAGTCTTACCTTTGCGAGCATCATCAGAGTGTGGTCCGTTCTAATTCTGCTTCTGGCTTTCTACCTTTGCGGAGTGGAGTCCCTCAAGGCTCCATTCTGGATCACTTATTATTTACTATCTTTATTAATGATCTTCCAATGATTCTGAAAAATTGTGATTACCACATGTATGCTGATGATATACAGCTTTACATTTCTAGGCCGTTGGGATTGCTGGAGGATGCCATATGCCATTTGAGCGAAGACCTCGCTGATGTGCTTTATTGGGCTATTAGTAATAGTTTGAGCTCAAATGCCTCTAAATCCAAACCTATGTAATTATTCCTTACAGGAGTACCGTAAAGAATCTTGGAATAATTTTGGATCGTACGTTGAATTTGTCCAATCACATTAACGCGCTTGTCTGCAAAGTTTATGGAACGCTGCGTAAACTTTCTGTCACTGCGTCCTTTACTCCTATTGACACGCGGATTATGTTAGTTAAATCATTAATTGTTCCCCTCATGACTTATGGATGTGAAGTTTTTCGTGGTTCTGATTCAATTTTTAAGCTCAATGTGGCTTTTAACTTACTTTAAATATCGTGTGATACTACTCCTTCATAATTTGATGATTACCGAGCAACCTGACTACCTGTACTACTAGACTGGATTTTTCTCAATCCGTAGGAACTTTTTCTCTAAACACTCCTCGGTCCACCTGTCTTTCAAGTGGTCGTAAATTTTTTATTCAATCCACACGACTCTGGAATTCTTTTTCTCTGCACTATAGAAGGAGCAGGGACAATCATAGTTTTCGGAACAATTTAATGGAATATTTAAGATCTGCATAACGGTACATTTGATCTGGTTTCCTAGTAATAAAACAAACTGTATTTATCATTATTAATTTAGATATTAGATATCTTATTTTGTAAGTTTAGTTTAGTTCAGTAATGTTCATGTTTAAATTTTTTCCATTATCCTAACTACACATAACTATAAGATTTGTCTTCGTTGTGTAGCGTTGAAATAAACTTTTATTTGAATTTGAATTAGGCTATTCGGGATGAGTTAAAAGGCAGCCTATAGAGGTATATGTACTTTAGGAAAATGATTTTCCAGCTATTCTAGGAAAATACATAGGTTGGCTAACTAATGTAGAAACTAAGAAAATGCTTTAAGAGGAAGATTGTATAAGAACGTCAAGTCTAGTCAAAGAAATGGAATGGTTTCCAAAAAAGTAACACTACTTAACGTCGAAAAATTCAATTACGATTACGGAAATAAGTGACATCATTATGATATCTGAAGAAGAGTTTGGATAGCAAGGGGCTGGACTGGGAATTATTTAATCAGAGATTTTTCTAATAGCTCTATAGAGTCTCTTGTGTACAGAGACTTGTTGTCAGAAAAATGAATAATTTTATTTATGCAATTCATGAATATGGTGAACAAGCATCCTACCTATCATAATACGTCGAATCCTTCCCAGCTTGACTTATTTCTTGCTTCAGACATAAGTATAGTTAACTTCCAAGACCAAATGTGCCCTTTTAGTAACCTGGACCATGACATACTTTTTCTTTCCCTAAATTTTCCTCTTAACCCATCTCCTAGGACTCACTCTTATCGTGACTTCAATCATATCGACACGGGAGCCTTGTTTGATGAGTGTTCTGGTTTACCATGGGATTCTATCTACTATTCTTCGTCAATAGATAACCAAGTCGACATATTCTCCTCCTTGTGTAGCTATTTATTCAATAAATATGTGCCAATTAAAACTAAATTTATGCTTGAGAATCGCTGTCCTTGGTTCTCGCAGTGACCAAGAATTTTATGGTAAAACCTAAGAAAAGCAGGAGTTTACGGGAAAGATAAAACTAACTGCGAGCAGGATCCCAATAATCTAAATAGATTTTTTACTATTCAATTGAACGATGAGAATGCTAGGAGTTCTAACTCGAGTTATATTCATAGTGACGCCAATTGCATTACCCCATCTTTTTCTTTTCGCGGTGTAGATCGAAGTGAATTCATTACTTCGATTTATGCTATTAAATCTCATGCTGTTTGACCTGATTGTCTGTCTCCGCGTTTTATTAAGATTCTGCTTCCAATGATCGACACATACATTCTTCATATCCTGAACTCTTGTTTAATGTCCTCTTATTTTCCTAAGTCTTGGAAAGCGGCTTTGGTATTGCCAATTGCCAAAAAACCTTCTCCGGAATCTCCTGGTGATTTTAGGCCAATCAGTATATTAAGTTTCATGTCCAAAGTTTTGGAAAAGCTAATTAGCTTCCAGATTATTGGTCACTTGGAAAGAAACAAGGTCTTGTCATGTTGGCAGTCCGGTTTCCGGCGTTCTCACATCTGCGAGACTGCTATACTTAAAGTGACTAGTGATATAAGAGAAGCCTTAGACCAAGATAACTCTACCATTTTAGTTCTGCTTGATTTCTCAAAGGCTTTCGATAGTGTAAATCACAGCTTGTTACAGCATAAGCTATCTAATTTTCTTGGATTTACTGCTTCTGCTTCTGCTCTGATCGGGAGTCTCTTGTCAGAACGCCATCAACGGGTGAAGGTGGATGTTAGGTTGTCGGATTCACTTCCTCTCCCGACTGGTGTACCTCAGGGTTCAATCTTGGGGCCGTTGCTATTTAGTTTATTTATTAATGACCTTCCTCTAGTTGGGCATGATGTCAGGATGCACTTATACGCAGATGATGTGCAGCTTTATCTAAACAGACCTATTGGCCTGTTTGAAGATGGCATCGCGCGTATTCTTGACGATTTGAGCAGAATCGATGCATCGTCCAAGATTAATGCATTCAGATTGAATCCTTCTAAGTCTCAATATATTATTTTTCACAATAGTAAAACATTATCTGGTGCTAGTAAAGTGAAAAATTTGGGTATTGTGTTGAACCAAAATATGAGCTGCTGTGATAATACAAAATCAAAAATTAGTAAAATTTACTCCGGACTTCGAAGGCTCTGGCTCTCAGCCAGTATTTTGTCACAAGCAACTCGTTTAAGTCTGGTTAAGACACTAATTCTGCCGTACTTCACATGCGGAAGTTTATTTTCCCTCGACTTGATAGTGTTTGTACCCGTAAAATGGAGGTCGCGTTCAACGATTGCTTACGTTTCATCCTCGGACTTCGCAGATATGACCATGTCTCACCTTACCGCGATCAGCCGGTGGGCTGCCCGCTTACTACATATCTCAAGAAAAGAGCGTTAGTGTTCTTTTTTAACCTGCAAAAAAATAATGAACCATTCTACCGTAGAGAAATGATTAATTTCACTAATTCACATAGATACCGGAACATTATTTTTCCTCGTTTTACTAGACTTGTCATGGAGACTGTCCAGACTGCGCGCTCTTGGAATGCTCTCCCATCTAGTATCCAGAACGCACGTACTGTCAATTCATTTAAGAGCCTCGTTGATGCACATTTCTTAATTAGACGCCCGTAATTTTACTTGATTGTCTTATCAGGATCACTTCTCACAGCAATATACTATCGTGAATTATTGTAGCTTTCTTTTAGTTTTTTGTTTTTCTATGGCATTTGTTAGTATCTAATTCTAGTGTCTAGTATTCTGTTTTTGTAGTTCATTATAACCTGTTTTTATTACTCAGTTTTTTATTTGTCATTTTAAGCGCAATATTTATTTATTATTATTATCATAAGTTACTTTTGAATTGTTTATAGCTTTTGATATTCTTTTAAATACTTCCTCCACGTTTTTAGGTATAATAAAAGATTGTAATCTTGTATACTATCGCCTCTAATAAATGTTATGTTATGTTAATTCACAAAAATTACCAGTTCTATATCTGTTAAAAAAAGCATATCTACTTTGAAATCTTAAAATGAATATTTGTTGATCTCTCCAAGGTAGCTAGAATGAAAGTTATCAATACAAGGCTGGAAACAGTCACTACCCCTATTCATGTGGCTGGGGGGTTAGAACCTTACAAATTACAGGGTCATAGTCTAGCATTTCTAAATCTCAATTTGATGGGGGATATATTCGAGCTTTATAATTAAGTTTGAATTCGGTTTGCATGTAATTTAATATAAATTTACCACAAATCTTTTAAACATTTCTTCTACAAAAAGAAAATAGTTCTGGGGTCGATGTCCCTATAGAGAGAAGAATTCATATAAGGAAAACTATGATGGTCTTAATTTAATCTCTGAGCTCTTTTGATATAGGAGATAGTCTATAACGCAACCTCCTAGAGGTAATAAACTGTTGCTTGGAATTTAGAAGAGTTTGTTATCAAGATACTTTACATGAAGACATGTAGTAATACAATCACAACATTGAATTCTAAAAACACTTATAATACCTGTTCCTCAATTCAAGTAAAAGCTCTTTAACGTATATATCCTATCCAAATTAAAATAGAATATAATCACCACACTAGAATACGCACCCATTCAAAACCTGAATACAAAATTCCATCCCTATAGCCTAGACTATATCACATGAAAAACCCAATGTCTACCATCCACAAACCAATTTCGTTACAGTCATAAATTTTCAAAATTTCATATCAACGCCATTTAATTAAGTTTACACTTGTGTGATTAAGAATTCAACCTTCTATCAACGAACGTCCCCAAAAGGATACACCTGTACCCTCATAATTTGAATTACATAGTCTCCCTTCAGGCAATCGTGTGTACCAATCATACATACATATGTATGTCCGTCAAAGAGCTTGTTCGAGGAGCGCCATCACAAAAAAAGAACCAAAAAGAACCAAAGACCAAAAATAAATTAATATTTCTTTCAAAAAATTAATGACGAACCATGACAAAGATCGACACTTTAAAGGAACGTTTTTTTTTTTTATCTCTCCATTATTTGGATTCTCTCCATTAGACCTGCATTTTCTTTAGCCTTTAGTTAAACCCTTATGCGACAAAATAAAAAATGACCATCAGCCTCAAGATTCTAGTAATTTTACCCTCCAGCATGGTCCTTCATTTTTTAAAGTAACAAACCGAGACCGACTTGGTTTGATCTTATCTGTCCGCTAATATCCAACATCCCTGAGTAGCACAAGACTAGGTATACTTTGTGTGTCTCCTTATCCTCGTCCAGTAAAGTTGAACTTCTTTCTTGTAAGGTCTAAGTCTAAGTATGCCCGCCACTGTCTTCAAATAATTTTTTTTTTTTTTTTAAGAAGAATTGATCACTCTTGATACCTTTTTAACTTGATCGCGCTGCTTCCACGATCAACTTCATCCAAAGAAGCAGCAAGTCTTCTGTAGATATTCTGGTTAAAGCTGAGATCTCCTTTGGACGATCAGGCAGTAATAAATGAAGACGGTGGAAAAGTTACTTGCTGGGAGGAGGAGGAGGAGGAGGAGCTGGAGTAGGAAGACGATGAAGAGAAAGAGGATTGTTGTATTCAACTTTAAGTTGGTAGAATTTAAACGCGTGAGAAACACACCTGCCGGACCTCTGGCTGTGTGCCTTGTTTTATAAGGCATTGAAAAATAAGGCGAGAAAAACTAATGGAAAAACTGAAGGACAGGTCACAAGGTAAACGCTACAAAAGTACCTATACTGCTGGCCATAAGATGCACACAGTACATATATACTAAGAATAAGAAGTGCCCGCGTGTTGTTCGGTTTGTAATCAGATTTTTGTTCTCGTTTTCGCGGAGAGAAGTTATACCTACATAATAGAATAGGGGCGATCTGATTTGCGGTGAAGGTGTTCATTATTATTTTTTTTTGTTACTGCAGAAAGGTTTACAGATGATGATGGTCTTAAGTAAGAAATGTGTTCGGTGTGGTCATTTATTTAGTGGATTATAAGAAAATATTCATCTGTTTTAGAAAGGTACCTACCATAATTTTTTCATCATTGTTTCAAAATTGTAATATGTCCTTTCATTCGGTATTGGAATTTGTCTCTATAGTAGATAAAAAGTACACACTCGTTCTGGCAAATATTTCTTAGATAGTAGTTTCCAAGATAGTTTTACAAGTCATTCACCTTGAGGAAAGGCCGTAAATATGGGTTGGGTTTGAGAGGTTCAAAAACCCTTTCCATCGTTGTAGCCTATACACTTTTCTTAATCTGATAAGCCAAATTTTTACCAGCAATTCTTTATATGTAGCGGATCACAACAATTGATTTTGTCATTTTATATCTTTTCTCCGTGGCCCTTTCAGATCAAGCAACTTTAGAAAAAATTTGTGCCCAATATAGTTCCAGTATAAGTAAAAAGTGACTTCAACTTTTTCGGGGCATCTATCTCCTCCGACACCTGATATGCTAGAGATATGTATATAGGGCTTATTACATTCGAAACTTAGTTTGCCATCCTTTAAAGTAATTTTCGAACTCGAATTTCGAAAATGGAGGGGTAATTTCGAAAAAACAGTTTTTTACCAAATTCAATATGTACGTAGATCCGGTTATCGTGCATCTTTTGGTGGTCATAATTTTTGTGGGAGGAGTAAGCTCTGCGAGCGGCGGGCTTCAAAGTTTCAACTTTTGTTGTAAATAATTAAAATATGGTAACTAATATTTTCCATATTTTATTTAAATACCTTACAAAATTATTTGTTTTCTTTTTAAGACATTATAAAATTTGTTTTCTTACCAATTTTTTTTAAATTACGTTTTTGGCACCGCCAATAAAATCGCTCTACTAAGCGTTCATTGAAATGAATGGAGTACTTTTTTTACCTTCACAGCAAGAAGGAAAAGACAGAATTCAATTTGTAATTTTTCCTTTTTTTTTATAAAAAGTGGACCTTTATATTTATTTTTCTTGGAATGTAAATATACGTAGTAAAAATAAGGTTAAACAACATGTTTTCAAACATAACTTTTTAACTTTCTGCAGACCGATGGAGCCTTAATTGAGAATTACAGAATTACTTTGAACTCAATTAGGTATCGAAATATAGCAGTAATAGATGAATAGAATTTTTCGAATGTCATTATAAATTAAATTAAATTAAATTTAAATTAATATTTACATAAGATTGCGATTATTGAGTTTACATTAATTCTCAGTTATTACTTTTCTAAACCCCTACCATTCCTGAGCTATATATACGGCCTTGCCGAGAGATTTGAGCCTACAACATCTTGGTAGTTAAATTTGAGGGATAACATGGAAACCAAATCGAAAGTTCATCTCTGAACACTCTGTAGCTATGTATGTATATACGTACTTAGTATAAAACTATAAAAGCAGAATTTGCGCTGAGTGTAATGCTGACAACATAACCTCATTGTATTCAATTGTCAAAAAATATATGAATATGGAAATTTCTGTAGAACACTTACAGATTGAAAATTCTGTAAATTATATAGAGGAGAGGACTACCAGCTCTTATGGGGTGTAACGATGCGACATTTAATTTATATAACCTAATTGTCCATATTGCCAAGCAATGTGCATCTGGAAGTTCAAATCCGCTCTGATCAGAAACTTTACTGCGAAATCTTTTTGGTGGGTTGTGAATATAAAAAGCTTAGAAAAAATTACCGGAAATGAGTAATTATTAGAATTGCGCTGTTACCGTCATATTAGACTGTAAAAAGGTGAAAGGGGAATTCCCACTTTTCACACAGACATGAGAGATGTCTTAAGCGATGCATTATAATGCTCTAAACAAATTTTCTTAACAATGTTTATTTCAATTAAGCGGGGGAAAGTTTTGCTCATCGGATATAGCTTAAGCGACTTTGTTGGGTGAAAAAGTGGACTTTTATACTTCTCGTGTTGCGCGGATTTGGTTCGCCGTGGAAAATGACTTGCTATGAAAAAAATGTTCAAAACAGAGCACTAATGGCCACGGAAGCAAGAACTGCAAAAATATATGAGAAGTGTAGTAATTGGGGTGTATATGACCCAAGTGCATGAAAATGGGGTTTCCCACTGCAAAAATGTCCCGAGAAAATTTTCTGAATCAACAAAAAAAGTTGACCACCCGATAGTACTCGGCAAGAACTTTTATTTTATATGTAACAGGCCGTATTGAAACCATCCCCGCCCGACGGGTTTCCTACCCACACCCAAAAGTATTCAGAGAAAATTTTTGTTCTGCGAATTATAGTTGGTAATTGGCTAAGGTGAACAGTGAAATTCGTTCGCCGATCCAAAATAACCCTACCGAGTTAGAGCCGAAGTTAAATTCGAAAAATCTAGTACCTCAGTTCAAATAAAAAATACTAAAAATGGCTATAAATACCTATTTAAGCCTTCGAGTATAGAAGTGTGGGTACTCAAACTTCTTCTCAAGAGCTAAGCAATTCGATTCTGTACTAAATTTTTCATAATGTACTAGACCAAACTTTGAGCCCCCTAAGTCTTCCCCTGCTTAATTGAAATAAACGTTGTTAATAGAATATGTTCACGGTATCATAATGCATCGGTTAACAAACTCATGTCTGAAGGTAACGAGCCTAAAATGGGGATTCCCCTTTAGTAAATGAAAGTAAATTTATAAGTAGAGCGATATAAGTAGATGTGATGCAAAATACATCAAGAATTAAAAGTCAATCTTACATGGTGACTAGGAAAATTAACAAAAGATAACTTCAAGAATTTAGCGGTTGGTATAAATTGTTGTTGTTAATAAAATAGGCAGATAGAAAAATTTTAAACGTCATGTAAATCAGCTTAGAAATTATTTTGGATGCTTTCCAGCCATATTAGTGAGATTCTCGGAAGCTTAGGTATAAAACCAAAAATTTATCACGCAATGCACACGTAACTCGCCGCAACCTATAATTTTGATGAATATAGACCAAGCAACTTAGCAAACAAAAATCAAAAAATAGTCGTCTGCTCACTACTTCTTTGAATGATTATTGTCAGATTTCATAGAATTTTTATTGATTTTTTTCTCATTTATATGCATGCAGTTTACTGCACTCGAACTTCGATCTCGATCTCATACTTAGTGTTGGCCAAATTTCTCCCAATTATGGAAATTATGGGGCACTTTTCCACAGGTTATTATGCAAATTCCAATAACTTTTAAATAGAACTAAAAAACTATAAGAAATAAACCAAAACGGACAGACTTATATTCGCAAATTAATAGTAAAGTGATCAGTAAAGTATGCATAAGCAAATTTGTGCATTGTATTATTTTCTTATTCTCATCAAAGTTCTCAAAGCTTTTCTATTTGAAAACTGCTCAATTTTGAGTTTCACGGTTATGCGCAATTAATTAACATACTTCCGCAGGAAAATTAAATTTTGTGTGACAATTTTACGGAAATATTTTCTGAACTATGGATGTATGATTTTTTCCATAATTCTGCATTTTTAAATTTTTTCAGGTCAGAAATTCTTACAGTATCGGAGAATTCCTATAATGTTCCAATACTGAAATTTGAGTTCCACATTAAATGTGGTTTGAATAGAAAACCATAAGAAAAAGGTATGCTTTAAACATCTGAAAAGCATTCGGAAGGTATTTTTATTTGCTATTTTACATATGATGTATAAAAGCTGCGCGTATCCAGCACTCCGGTAAATTTTTCATGTATTCACCAAACTTATTTGCATCCAAGTAGCTTTCAGGCAGCATCTGGCTCCCTAGATTGTGTGCTGAGCAGCAAAATGATCGATGGATACATTTCAAATACCCATCGAAGGAGCTGCGTGCATCCTACGTCAGTTTGCTTCCCAGTTAACAAGATACAGGAGTTCACAGATCCTTTTAGTGTGGAGACAGTTAATTTCCATATACCATGCAGATTGCGGGCCAGAAACTTTCCGATGGATACATGGCTAAGAACTGTCACTGGATATAATTATGCCAGTGTCAAATTCCTTCAGAATTCCAATCATGAGGAAAAGGCAGACGGACAGAGTATATTCACCAATAGTTTTGAAATCAAAATATCTCTTTGACTAAATACTAGTAATAGTATGTATGCATTTTCATGAGAGACACGTTGATTTCATAAACAATTCGCTGAGACTTAACAGCCTTTCCCGTCCTTACTGATCAATCCTCTTTCAATCCACTTTCTATAAAAGAGAGCTTTTCATTAAGGACTTTAAATAAAAGTGAAAGTAATTGTAAAACTGTGGGGAAAAACAAAAGCTAAATCCACTGGAAGTTTCAAAACCAGCTCACCTCTTGTTCTTACAAGTAAAAGGTTGCATATCAATTTCTCATCTCTCTCCGTATTTCTCCATTTCTTTTTCTTTATTCAAAAAAAAAAAAGTGGAACTTTATTTGTTTTTTAACACAAAAGTGAAACTTTGTCTAACCGAAAAACATATATACATTCTAAATGAAATTTATTGTTTTCATAATTAAATATCACAATTTTTCGGAAATCTCCATACATATATGTCCCCCAAGGCCTCTTTAAAAAAAAAACAAACAGCCCAATCTTATGTGAGATCAATATGTTGTTGCTACTGATATATGGTCACATTTGGAATCTATCCAATTCATCCGCCTTCTTTTAACAACTTTATGATAACACAAAAAAAAACCAGAAGAGAAAAACAATAAGAGAAGAAATTAAAATCAAATGCAAATTGCTAATTAATACCTATCACATTGGTCATTAGTGTTTTCTGTGATGAATTTTTTAACCCGAGAGTTAATTAATGATAATATTCTCCACACAGGCTTCCCCTCTCTTCAGAATATTTTTATTAAAAAAACAATATTCACGTTAAAATATCACATCACAGATATGGTCCCGACAAAAACAAAACAAAAACAAAAAAAACGCAATTAATTAAAAATCTTCACTAAAAAGATACCACCGCTAACAAACATAACACATGTCCAGGGCTAATATAATCAGCTACCGGACCCGGAATCATATATAGAGAGTATAGCCATGAATCGAAAAAGACTATCTCATGAACATGCTAAGGTTTTGGTTGGGATATGTTTTTTTTTTTTTTTTTTTGCTTCTGAATATCTTTCCTCATCATGACCCAGAACTGATGATAAGATATCTTTAAAAGATTCATTAAAAATAGATACGCAGATAATGTATATATATGTATGTAGATGCGTGCGGTGAAGGTACACTAAAAGGATGGTGCACCTCATATATATGTTTGTATGTAGGAGAACGAACCCATGGGAGAAAGCGGCAAAAACTTTTAAGAGGAAACCACTCAACACACTCCTTTTATCCCCCGTTTAGTATTTCTAATGATGAGGATTCAAAACAACTGCAACCAGTTGGAAAGCATGAAAAACATGCCGCAAAAAGGATATGGTGGAGGGTGTGTTGGAGGAGGATGGACGAGTTACATGCGGTAACTTCTGTAATTCGATAGTGTTACAAATATGTGAAATAGTTCATACAGAAAATGTAACGTATACATATATATATATATATATGTATATGTAGTTAGATAAGAGCTTGTTACATTGTGAAATATATTTATGTACACAGAAGGGTGGGTTAAAATTTCACATATGGTCAAATCGGGATGTGATATTTGAATAACTGGGATGTACTGGCACTTTCTACATACAAACATATATTTTTGAATCACTATAGTATCAAAACCATCAGAACAAGAATATCTACAGTTTCAAATCCTTCGGGAAATACTAACCACCTCTGAACTAAATACACATGCAATAAATTGCTTAAGCGGTTTGAAAGTTCCGACCAGACTACATCTTAGAAATTGAGTGAATGACTATGTTTTTTTTCTCATCTATCCACAACGACTAAACTCTTAAGTTTTAGTGTAAACTTGAAATAATAATTTTATAATTCTGACTAAAAAACATAAAAGATAGAAGTAATTTTTGAAGGAGAACACTAGAACAAGATTAAGGGTAGTGGATAGCTGATGGCTAGAGCTTTGGTTTAAAAATTCATAAGATTTGTGTTCCACTACAATTTCCTTGAAAATTTTTACAATTACACTAAACCTAACCTCAAATCTAAATATATGGTTTACAAAAAGTCTTTTAAAAAATTATTTGGAAAAAATAAGGTCCCTTTAGAACAGAGTTTTTTGTTTGTTTTTTGTCTTAACTGTTTCATTTACTACATTTATCCCCATAGAAATTACTTTGATGTAGAAATTTCAAATTTCGAAAATTCTTTGATTAGATTTCGAATTTTCGAAACTCATATTTTTTGCTTTTTCATTTTTCATACCTTAAGGTTACATGAAATGAATGAAATAAATTATATTATTTTAGTATTATTTCGAATTCCCAACCACTAGTCATATTTTTATTGTAGGTACAGATAATCCCTTATTCCTTTTCAAGGATAAAGGTAGTTGAAGTCTCAAATTTCGAAAATTTATAATATACATATTTTTGAATTTTTTTGTGAAATCTACGTGAAATACTTTTTGATATGCTATGAAATATCGAATTTCGATAATTTTCTTAACATATTTGATCATTTTCGAAAAAGCCAGTGCTGTTTCCCGTCGAACTATGAAAAATGATGTAGACATAGCTCGATTGAAGTGTACATGTCCTCCATAGAAAGTTAAAGAAACAATCTTTAATAAATAATAATATGTATTTTTTTTTATTTATTTAATTATATTAGAACTTTACTAATTCCATTTTGATTATTATTGTAGGAGGGGGGGGGGGGGGAAAGTAATGTTGAATAAACATTAACATTTCGGTGTCGCCCTACGTTTTCACCAGCATCTATCGAATCTCAGGTCAAATCTTTCTAAGTATCTATGTTTGGTTAGGGTTATGTGTGATGTAAAAACTTACGTATTACATTTGTTAGCTATCCTACCTATCCTTTGTTTTTACTAAACGCGATGGAAAAAAAAACAACCTCGATAAACAATCCCAAATAATCATAAAATGATTTTTGATCCATGTGAGCTATATCTATGGTTAGTGGGATGTCCAGTGTGGAATATACGCTCTTACAAGCTGAACTGCTATGCCATGGTTAGCAGATATTTCATTATTTCTACATAGTTACTTATGACAACAATATTAATATTTATATTGAAAATAATAATAAAAAACTTACCAATGCTGACAATCAATCTGAGCACTTAGGTACTTTATATATCGATGAGCTTGGCATCGAAAGAATTGCTTTGGATGCACCAATGTGAGCTCATATAGAGCTATGAGTAAGAAGCGATGATGACAAATCAAGGTAGAAGAAGTTTTGATGAACAATTCCCATCGGAATATGGAATGTAGAAAGAACTAGAAAGCAAGGATTTGTTATCTCTTTCACAAGAAAATATAGCAAGATCTGTACCACGTCGTGTTTACTTATGGAAAATCCGGCGACATGCTCTGTAAAATGACGGATTACTGAGCTAGACTGAAAGAGTTCATTGTTCCATAGATAAGGAAGATAATGTAACGAGGATGGTGCCAACTTATTGCAGGTGTAAATAAAACTTATATGTACGATAACTAAAATATATGGATTAGGTTCACAACACTCCTTTATGAAGCCTAACTAAAAATCTCAGCTAAGTTCTTTAGTAAAAATTGTTGTGAAGATGGCTACTACCAGACTACAATACGGTGAACCTATATACATATATCAGTTCTGAGCACATAGAACCCAATTATGGCCTAATTGAATTGGAATATCATTTATTAACTTTACTATTGTATAGGTACCTGTGTATACGTTCACTGCTATTGAATTTTGCTCATACCAAAATCTAGACCAAATATGCAAGACTAGCTAGTTTTGTTTTGTTTTATTTTTACAACAAAATTTATTGGTTTACCTATAAACGTCCCTAATCTATGAGCTTATTATTTTTATTATTTTTTGTTCTATGCTTAAAGCCTATTTAATGGCCACATATAGTTAGATTTTAAATTTTTTTTGCTTTGATGCACATTAGAACTTAGTATATACTTAATTTTCCTACAGTAGATCTCAACAACAGCAAATTCGCTATTAGTTAACGATAAGTGCAACCAAGTTATAAGAGCGTCAATGCGACTAACCTAGTTTACGAATTAAATTAAATGTTTCTTTTATTTACTTTACTTTTTTTTTATTTTATATTATTTTTCCTTTATTTTTTTTTATTCTTTGATTTTGATGGTTGAGGTCGGGCAGAAAAAAACTGATTTCCTCTAGGAATTTATTTATGTTTTTTTTTACAAGAATTATGTATAAATACCTGGCCGAAACGATAGCGAATTAATAAAATTCCTACAAAGTTAAAATGTGTTTTCATTCTTCCTCAGCTATGACCCAATTTAGACAGTTGAGTATGCTGCCTCTGCCGAACGAAATCTGTAGGTAGGGTGTTGCTTCATTCCTACCAACAACCATCATCTTACGGTCAATTTTCATGAGGCAGAGAAAACATACTGATCCGTCTAAACAGGGTCTATTCAAACAAACAATTTTTAAAGCACACAAATTAAAAGAAACCGGTCTAAATTATTTACATTCGAATTATGTTTTTTTTTTTCAACTATTTTTTAGTAATTAATTTTTTTAATTTTAATAAATTACTTTCTTATTAATTTTTATTTTTAATCTAATTTAAATCTTTATAATTCTTTTGATTAGAGGTGAAATCAAAATACCAGTTTCACTTAACTTCAATCAGAGCCATCTATTATTCAGAAATATGAATCAAAACTCTTCGAAATGTTTCTATTTAATCTCTCAGTCTTCTCCTCAGATTCAATCGTAGCAAAGCAGCCCCAAAGCAATTTATGTTCTCTATGAAAACGAAAACTAAATTTTTCTCCCTTTTTGCCATACACTTCGAGAATTCGACTTCCCACTGTACAGAGAGAAAACTCCAATTTATTTTATTTTCCCTCTTTTTCATTCATTGAGATCTCTCATTTATATAGCAATTGTGAAGCGCAAGCTAACCTCAGCAAAATAAACCAAACACGTGAAATATACTCAGGATGAATTTCTCGAGTGCTGGTTACTGCCACACCGGGTAGGACTCGTATGTCCTGTTCCTCCTATTCTTCCAGAATGTATTTGTACGTATCCAGATTTCCTCCCCGAGTAGGTATACAAAACACAGAAAACTCACAACAAAAACTACATCGTGGTGGGCTCGTTCATTTTGTTGAGCCACATATTATGTGAGAAGATTTCCTCACAATTTGCTCAACTCTACTCACTTCTTCACCATAATTTCTCACTCAATCACAAACTCGCATTCACACAATTTTACTCCAATCCAAGTTGTCTCTACTCAGAGCTCTATCTAGCTCTGGCTGGTATAGTCTCTGATGGTCTGGTCAGGTCACACACAGCACTAGCAACAGAAATTCACTCAGTATTTTTTTTTCATCAGTCCAGAACTGAACTGAATTGAAAATCCAATATGAAACCGAGTTATCTTGTGGAGCAGCAATTCATGTCATATTCAGTTGAGAATCTATCGTTGAACGAATCGGGCGTGGTAGTGAGAAATTGTTTCGTGAATCTTGTTGTATCTTGTATCTTTCCTCTCAAGAATATTTGAAAAAAATTTTGAGGAATCCTTTCAGGGAAATACCGACGACTTACCTGAAAATCATTTTTCTCTTATGATTTTTTATCAAATCGCGTGTGTCTCCGAACGAGAGTAATTATCTAATAACAAGAAGTGTTTGCCTGCGTTAAAAATGTTCGACGAGCAAAAGAAAATTTTGATTTGAATATCTTCGGCGATCGAGTGTGATTTTTGTTTTTTGTTTGTTTTTTTGGTATCACGAGGTCAGATTTATACCGTGGCAACTATTTATGTAGAAAATTACTAATTATCCGAAAAAGCTGATTAAGTTTACTTTGGCATAGGCGCCGATAATAGCCCACAGCCTATAGAGGAAGAGATAGAAAAAAAAAAGTGAATTTCTAATGAGCTTAAATTTTTATGGATGAATCGAATTACGACGAGTGATTAGCAAAGATTTTTATTATTTTTTTGCTTGAGGCTACTATTTTGCATTTAAATAGAAATTGAAAAGTGATTTTTTTTTTTGAAAAATGAAAATATACAGACGGCATAGATACATATAGAAATGAGTGCGTTTTATACAAGTTCTTTTTGTGTATATAATTGAATTAGAAATTATTTTATTTTGTATTTATTTTAATACAGAAATTATAAATAAAATTAAACGATTACGATTTTTCTATTAAAAAAAAAAAATTTTTTTTTCGTCCTTTAAACACAAATACACACGCACACACATATAAATTCTCTGAAAACTTAAAATATTTTCCCTGTGCGGTTAAACAAGTGATTTAGAGTGTGTATAAGAAGGAAAAGTTTTAGTAACTTTGTCATAGGGTGATTAATAAAGGACTCTGAGACTACTTTAGCCGGTTGTGTTTACTTGGATACCTACTGCTACTAACTTACCTACACATTATATATGTACCATCGGGTTTCTGTTGACTATGGTGAAAATGCTTTTCTAGCAGGAATTTAGAGGTATGTTTGAATAAATTTATATTAAAATTTAAATTATTATGATTTACTTGTACAAATACATACATATATGTAGATTATGTACGACTGTAAGTCCTGTTCTATATTTAACCAAATATGTCCTTTATAAGCACATGTATGTAAATATATATATATAGGTACGTCAGAGTTAGTTGTCGCATGGTATGTATAGGTATATATGCCTGTTAGAGGATATAACAGACAAAGTTTAAAGTTTAAGGAAATTTCTCTTTAAAGTTGTATACCTACATACATACATATATAAATTTTCTAGCTATTTTCAACAAAATTAAAGACGTGACTGAAGTTTATAATTTGATTTTCTTCTTGCTTCAAAAAGGATCAAGAATTCTCATGCTTGCCTCCTTATTTAAGTCGTCTGCCCTTAAATATGGACTAAAGTAGGGAGAAGTGTATTATCTGCGTTAAGATCAAGAGTAAAATACTTTTAATATTATGACCGGCATTTTCATTTTAATACTAAATGAGTTTTAGTATAGAAACTAAGTGGATACTATGTAGTAGATAGGTATATACATAGATGGTGTCTGCCTAACTAAGCTTTAAATAAAGGTTAATTGGTGTTAATAGAAGGGGGGTTTCTGGGAGAGAAGGGATATCCTTTTCGTTTTTACTTTTTTTTTGTATTTAATTTTATTTTATTTATTCAGTTTTGTACTATTAAGGAGTTTTTTTATTAATGTACATCCGGATCTGATTTGTCTAGAGTAAAATAAGTGTAAAAAATTATTACTTCAAGATATAGTCAAGATCAGGACTATAGTTCAAATTCTTATTTGCTAGTAGTTTTATATGAAAATTGCAAGACCTGGACCTTGATTTTGGAGTTTAGATCTGGTATTTCTATAGGAATTGAAGGTATAAATAGACTTATTTTTCTATTTTTTAATCAAAGATTCTTAGATAGATATCTACCAGACCTACTGCATATGTGTGTAAGATCTACGTCATTTTTATAAATGAATTACTCTTTGCATACCAAGCTGTATTGTTTAGTTATCAGCTGTCACTATATCACCATATTGCATATTTTGTTGTTCGAAGTTCCTTCCCTACATATACCTGTAACCCATAATTTATATAACCCTGTACTTAATGATGTGTAAAATCGGTCATTCTTGTAACTCGGGTGATATTCCATACAATCGTCTCTAGTTGAATAACCTGTATACATGTATATGTATAGCTAAATTTAAAACCAGTGACTTTATGCATAATGAAATTGTAAATTAAATTTTCTTCTCATCTGCATACATATGTATATGTATGTATATTCCTGGGCTATCTGATTATCCTTGCTGGAGGTTTTTAAATGGGAAAAAAATGTGAGTTCGTTCTATAAGGAAATGATGTCAATAAAGCTCCATGAATAATTCTCTTTAATATCAAACTCAAAGTACGTGTAGGTACTATTTCCGGCCTAAAGGGTGGTAATGTCATTCATTCATGGTGGGTGAGGCTCATTGATTTTTATGATAGCGTAATTTTATATTAAAAATTTAAAATAAATTTATATTTTTAGTTATACGCTATCTGAACTGTCACAGAAAATTTTTTTTCCAATCGAAAATAAATTATAATTATAATTGCGATATTTAAGATTATATTTAAGAATAAATTTTAGGGAAATAATTAAATCAATTTGGCTTTTTATGGTATTTTGTGTGAGTGGTTTAAATTATTCCAAAAAAATTAGTAAATTTCGAATTACGTAAAAGAGATTTTGGTGGGTCAATATGGGTCAGTAGTTAGGCAACAAATAGGTATTGAGCAAGGAGTCCTTGGTTCAATATTCTTCAGGAGACAACTTTTGAAATATCGATTTTAGCTAATTTTTTTTACATATTAAAATCACGCTTTTGAGCTAATTGCAAAATTAAGATATAGATAATTTATTTTGCTTGAATCTATTTAGCAATTGTAATCTAGTTTTGTAAAATGATCACTTAGAAAATAAACAAACAAAAAATTCACTTTATGGAGATGGAAGAAAATAAATAAAGCTTCACGCTCAAGACTTAATATGGGAAAATAGTGTTTATGGTCTAAGGAAAACTAAACCGGCACGACACATATCAAGACTAATGATTTTGTAAAAAATTATGATTTTTATCTAGTTCAATATACTGGAAAAGTTCGAAAATTCGTTTTGAAGTTAAGTATTGCAATAATTAGAATACAATAATTACTATTCGAATGTATATTTGGCAAGTGCTGACTTTCTAATGAAAAAAGGATACAAATCCTATTCCAGTACAGAACTGAAGTTGTTTTGAAAAAAAAAACATTAGTACAACTCGACACAATTAACTTTTATTTGTTTCAGTATTGAACTAGACGATCGATATTTTCTTCCACTCAACGATAATGGGTGATCAACGAAAAGGGCAATGTCCATCCATCAATACTATGATATTGTCGGTTAGTGTTTTTAGGCATAATTCTCGCGTGTGTTTGTCTAAGTCATTTTGTTTTTTAATTGCTAATATTTCGGTTAGATTTACTAAAAAAAATTTATTGAATAATTACATATGTCACAGGATATTTCTATTCCCTTTTAAGGACACTAAAATTAACTTGAAACGAATCTCGTTTACTAAAAGTTCGGTTCAGCAATGCCGTATCTACTGTCTGCTTATGTTGATAAATGTAGTGTTGTTTTATCAGTTTCAATTGACCCTAAATGTTAATAATCCTATCTCTATGTTTAAGGTATTGTTAAAAAATATAGATTCAACTTGCTCCCATCTGCATCGATTTACCACTTATATTTCTTTTTTTCGTGCGTGTCTCTTCAAACAATTATTATTATGATTCTTGAAAAAACTTCGAGGCAATATTAATCGTTATTGATAGATTAAAAAAAAAGTAGCAGTAGTAGTAGAACATCGCAATAAAGTTCTCAAAACAGAAAAATTGGTAGAAGAGTAGTCAAATTAAAAAAAAATTAAAATTTTGATTTTTCTCATTTTTCACTTTTTATGTAGAAGGTATCAGATTCTATCAGAAGAAAAAAGAGGTTATGTTTCTAGTCTACACTATAATCAAGAATGAAAAATATAAAAAAAAACAATCAAATAAAAGTTTCGGCCACTAGATGGCATTTGCGTTAGATTTAATTATTTGTAGTTGTCTGTTGCAGAGTCTAAATTGTTGTAAAAAAAAAAATAGATCAGACAGTACTAATTTTCGTTAGTCGGTTTCGCGCATATCTCTTTTATCGAAATACAGAAAATTATTGGAAACGATACGCGCGTTGATTATATCTCAAACTAAAATGTTACCCAATAGTCGTGATTGGGGAGCGATAGTAGTGTAACACTTTAATGTAAATATTACACAAAATGTTCAACAAACTGTCATGTATACTTGTTTCGTTTTTATGAATTCTTTAATACGGTGTACCTCAGAGTTCAATTTTTGGTCCTATATTTTTCTTTTTTCTCTTTTTTTAATGCAGAAAAAAAGGTGTTACCTAAATATAATTTTTGATAATTATACTTTACAGTAAAATTTCATATAAAGTGGTCTTTCTAATTTGAGTAAATTTATTATTATCAAACTTTTTGGGTTCTCATTTTTTAAATTTTAGTCTTAAACATTTTTGATGCTATTAACTTAACTATCAGTTAGGAGTATGTTAGGATTACAAAAACAAAACTCCCAACTGGTCTATTTTTATTTAAAAATAAAAAATATATAATATATAATACATATATTACTTTTGTTACATAACGCCAGCAATGGGTACCACCTACCTACTGCCAAAAAGTGGACAGAACCCATTAGAAGGGATATCTCTTTTTTGTGATAATAATAAAAAAAAATCACAAAAATGTTACTTTAATATTACCAACCGCCGCTACCCTTCACAGGAAATTCTTATCCACCCCGGGAGATATCAGGCAATAACCCCTAAACAACTGTTCGAATTTCTAAAATGCTTTTAATAAGAAACTTAATTGAATTAATTGCCTTCCAATAGACATGAGTCACCGATTTATAAATTCAATGTTATTTCATTTAGTAGGATATAGCTATTGCATAAAAACTTGAACTTAGCACTTAATTAAAATGAAAACTCTATTTTTCTCTGTCATTTAAAATCGCAAGTTAATTTTGTTTATTTAAAACGAAAAAAAGAAAAAACAAATTGCGAAAAAATATGTTTTATTCTATCTGCGCTTATTTATATATTTTTTTTTAAATTTGCTATAAAAAATCATAAACAAAATTTTTTGTATAAATATCAAAACATAAAAACATTTTAATGGCTTTATAGCTATGCATATCATGAATTTCGTGAGTTTTGATATTTTTATTTTTAAATCAAGAAATTTGTTACTTTTGCTAATCAGAGAAGCTAAGATTAAGTTAATTTATTTATTTTTTACGATGAAGCTCTAAATCCAATACAAGCTAACCCGATTTTTGATTACTTTTCTTATGGTAGACTACATTCGATGCTAGTGTTTAATTTTCAATACCATTTTAGTTTTCATGCTCAGTTGTTATATTTATAACTTATAAATTCTAACAATTGGCAATAAAAATAAAATAGTGCTATATTAGACTAGATTCTGTGGTATACCACAAGGTTCAATCTTAGGGCCAGTTTTATTCTTACTTTCTTTTAGCTGTTACGTTTGTATATATTTAATTATGTGACAGAAATCAGTACGATATGGGAACGTAGACCCTCGTTGAGACTTTATGGACGACTGGTATTTCACAATGTTCAATTTTAATAAAATTTTCATTCTCATTTAGAAAACTTAAATTTATATATTCTTATCTCTGAGCTATAAATCAAGAAGTGCTATGTATGTAGAACTGGAATCTTTTATAGAAGCTTACAGGTAGCTGATGTATCACAAGATTCAATTTTAGTGCCATTTTTATTCTCATTATATTTGAAGGGTATATTGCCAAAGTTCATAAATACTGCTTCATTTTGCTTTCCGTTGCTGAGACGTAAATGCTATTCCAAGTAGTACCTACTATGCTCTTGGATAAATATTTCTATTTAATTCAGTTGTTAGTAGTATTCAACTTGGGCTAAGGGAAATGAAACTTAATTCGTCCAAAACTCAGGCCATCATATGAATAGCAGCTATCATTTCTTTATGGTGCACCAATACGTTATGCTTCACAAGGTCATAATTTTTATATAATCCTAGATTGCACTTTTTTTTATGGACGATCATCATCATGTAGTAAATTAGTAATTTCTTCAAGAGTATTGGGTATAGGATTGTAGTCTAGATAACTATTTTGGATTAAGGATATGAGTGATGATTTATTTATTTATTTGTAGTAATTAATAATTAGCGTCCACGCCATTTGCAAATGTATATTTCAAGACCTATATCAGGACGTACATACAAGATCTTGAATTGTTTCACATCATCCACGTTTTTAGTCATTTAAAGAACTAATATTTTCTTCGTCTATGATCTTTAAATATGGAACTCATTATCACTTCAGTTTCAATTAATCAATATCAAAAACATTATTCACAAAATGCTCCCTCCTAATCTCAATTCATTAATTATAATTATTTTTATTATTATCTATATGTTAAAAACGTACATAAAAAGTATCCCAAATTTCAAAAGCACTGCTCACAATCCTAGTCTTAGATTTAAATCTTAATTACTCAATTATTAAGTATCATTTTCTATTCTTTGTAATATTTAAATTATTAATTAAGTACTTTCCTTATCTTTATGAACTCAAGTTATATACAAGAAAAATTTTATAGAAAAAAAAAAAAATTGTGAGCTAACGTAACACAAAGCTTATGTTCAACGACGGGTTACGACGGGTTACCATGAGCAAATAAATTTTTAATATTCTCCTTTATATTTTTTTTCTTAAAATTAATTTTACTGAATCATCTTTTGATTTTTCCATAGCTCTAATTATTGAAAAATTAATATTCTGAATAATCCTGAACACATTAATTTGATTCCAATTATTCTAAAATATTACACAATTATAAGATAATCTTATAATAACTCATTTTTTAGCTCCGGAAATAGCTCTGTCTGACTAACATAATATCTTATCGCATTATACGATAACAAGATACACTCACCTTTAAAAAAAAAAAAAAAAATACCCACAATGAATCGTCTCAACAAGCGGCTCGTTGTTATCGGTAATTACCTACATACCCCTTTGCGTGAGGTGTCACAATTTGCGCAGATATCAAAAGTCAGTAAATAAAAGTTATCAACAGCCGCCAACAATATTATCCTGCTGCTAGCCATAAACATTGTAAGTAGATACGAGATTCGAAGAAGAGTCATATTACACCTATAGAGTATACTCTTTAGAAACTCACACTCGAAAACTCACATACCAAATGACAACTTAGCTTATATCGCGTAAATGGAAGCGACGAAATTCTTTGTCATTTATTGCATCGCTAATTAATTTATTACGCTCGCATAATTTACATACATGCTTTGATAGGTTTTTTTACATACATACAACAATAAAACTGAATCATCCATTGCTATCAGCAGGTAATTTATGGTAATTCTTGTTTTTTTTTTATATAGCAGAAGTCATATGGTGATTATAATTGAACTCGCACCCCTAGTTTTCCTTGACCAAAAGACCAGGTTTTTTTTTCTTGTTTGGTGAGAAGCCACACTGGTATTATGGTTGTAGTATGTATGTGTGTATGCAAATAAACATGAGCCTCCCAACACAACACTATCAATATTACGATGACCATATAATTAACTACATAATGACAAGTGAGTAATTTGATCGGACGAGTAATCCTCATTTGCTGCGTCTATAATCAGGAAAATTTACAGTCGACGACTCCAATTACACGGGTTCAATCGGCCTGTCAACAAAAATTTTTCATCCCTTTAATGCGCCTTAAAATATTCAAAAATGACTTAATACTGTAATTCGAGAGAATTGAAATCATCTTCTGACCTGTGTTGTAATAAATGATAACCCCTTCAGTGACTACCTCTTATAATCTCTTTTACTATATTCTACTGGAGTTTGGTACTTGGTGCTGATAGTGATAGATAACATATCCACAGCGAGATGGCTACTTTTAATTTTTAATTAATTAAATTTGCTTTGGATAAATATTTTATTTCAATTGTCTATTTTCTATGTAGGCACGCGGGAATTAGGTTGAGCAAAGATAATAGTTCTGGGAAATATTAATTGTCATTTATAGCCGGTCACAGATTCTCATCTCCAATCTATCTATTTTGAGGTTAAGCAATGTAGAACACTCGTGTCTGGTTATATATAAGCTTTTTGGTTACCGAGACTTGAGCTTGAACATCATCACATAATACGTATTATACAAGCCGAAGAAAGATCACACACTAATACTGATAGAAACCGGTATAATAGGCGCACAGTAATAAATATTTGGATAAGATTTGAAAGTGGAACAAGCTTAAGCTGATTAAAGTCTTAACGAAGAGGTATGTAGGTGGGCGACGACAACGAATTTGTCGTCAGAAAGTACAGCAAAATCAGATTGTTTGCTTACTTGCTGCTTCCCCATGCAAAAGACTTTTATAATTGGGATTTTTGCTTAAAGCTTAATTAGAGATTTCCAAGGACGTTTGCTGTTTATTTGGTTGCGTATCTTAAATTTATTTTTGTGTTTTTAATAATGACAAATGGTGTGAAATTTTGGTTTGAAAAGAGTTTCTTTAAAGCGACAAAAAAAAAACAAAAAAATAGTGAACCAGGTGTATGAGCTTGAGATTAAATGGTTTGGTTGCATTGTGGAGAACAAAACATGATTTTTAATTTTTTTTTCTGTGTTTTGTAAAGCGAAGTATTTAGGGCAAATTTTAATGGAAAGTTTTTATAGTTATTATTAATTGGCGTCAATTGGTGGCAATAAATTTTGTATTTAAAATTGCGTTGTGCTTTTCGTAATTTTAAAGATAATTAGAAAGTGAAAGATTGTGCAGGTCTGAACAAATTTATTAGTGCTACATCTGCATATGTTATGCCTTTAAAGAAGGGGAGTATGTATAAGAGAAATAAATCAGGAAAGAGGCATTCAAAATGAGAGAGAGAGAGAGAGAGAGAGAGAGAGAGACTCATGGGTGAGTCTTCTTATTTCTAATCACACCTGAAACTAAATAAAAGCAACAGTATTACACCGATTATGATGGTTTTATTAAATCTTAGGCTAAATTCATACTGGACGCTTTAATCATGCTTCAGTCTTGATTCAAACAAAGCGCCACACAAATTCCTACGCTATTTGCATAGTTTGCATTCATACCGGTAAAACAAAATTATTTAATCAGTTGATCCGAAAAATCAGTAAAGCATGATTTAAGTGTCCGGTGTGAATTCAGCCTTAGAATGTATTTCACATTCAAGTTATAAAAATAATTCTATAGGGTGGGCTAATAGTTTCTGATTCGTAATGATTTTTAATCGAATACGAAAGCGAATTTCAAAAGTTATTTATTTTATAAATACCTACTAACGAGGTAGCGGTACTGAAGTACGGAGCAACGGAGCTGTGAAGACACAGTCGGTGGACTTCGTCAAGAATGCCCTCAAAAGTGGAGTGAACAATTCCCACCTAAGCCAGTACCTCCTCACTCTGGTAGAAAATGATCTAGGGCAGCTGATACAAAAGGCTTTAGATATGGAAAAACTACAAGCAGGCACAGTTTTCGTCCAAACGCCACTAACACAACAGCTATATCAAATGGCACCAATAGATCCAGGTCTCCGAGTTCTAGCTGTTAGCCGAACGCCTTACAGTCAAGCACCACAGGCACCCATTTATGCATCACCACGAGCACAAGAGCCCCGACAGTTTAACAATCCTCCTTATGTACATGCTCAACGGCTACGCCCGCCATTTCCACGAAGGGATTCTAGACAACCGGATACACAAAATCTGGTACAACACATCACCTGTAACTTCTGCCAGAAGCGGGGACACACCTACACGGAGTGTCTAAAACGCAAGAACACCCCCTTCTGCGCTAACTGCAGAAATTATGGGCATGACATTCGCGACTGTCGAAATAATCAAGAACAGTCTGCAATTCGTCTTACACGAGGACCGCCTAACAGTCCGCCAAGGACAGACACGAACAATACCAAAGGCCCCAGAGCCCCAGAGTTTTTAATATAAGACAAAAATGTGACTTTTGTGGGCGCCGCGGACACAAGAGCGACGAATGTCGACAAAACCAAAAATGGTTGGATAAAATGCTGGGAAACGACAAAGAGTCGACTCAAAACTCCCCTGCTCGACTATAAACACTACCAGCAACAAACAAGGGTATTCTCAGCCGCCCGACTTCAGTGTGCCCACCGCCAGACTTCCTCTAGACATAAGTCTAACTGGTCAGACCCAACTAATAGTGGACACCGGCGCTGAGATCAGTATGATTAAGAAAAAAAACTTCAAATCGCGGCGACTTAATAAATCCCGACAGGAAACTAACGCTTCAAAGCCCCTTTGACACCGGAAAAACCTTCGGAAGTTGTCAAGGAAACTTCATGCTATAAAAAGCAACTTACCTTGCAACTTTCAGGTGGTAAAGAACATCCCAGGTATTTCCGACGACGGCTTCTTAGGAAATGATTTCCTAGCCCAAAACTGCAATGTTCAGGGACCCAACAAGGTTCTGCGACTTTCTCGCACGGAAATCAATCCAGAAGAGTTTGCTGTTCTATTAGAAACCGCATCGGACAACCCGTTATTACCCATATTACTACAAAACAAATATTTTTGGTGTATTCAGTTATTTGATTTGCAAAAATTTCGAAAAAAATATTGAAAATATTTCTGCGAATTATTCTCCCAATTCGCAGTATTTCTTTTGTAATGCGTTTGTCTATTAGTTGGTATAGGTTCTCGAAAACTAAAGTCGAATCCAAATGTGTTCAATAGAGTTGGTAGAACTAGTTTCTATGACACGAAAGAGTAATTACTGCCGAGGGTAATCCCAGATAAACTCCAAACAGATAGAGAGCGTCTCTGAACTTAGCCAATTTGTAGGATTCTTCCGGCTCTACACATTCCCAGAATCTATAAACTCATCCTCTATCCTATATCCTTCCGCACCCTCACCTATCTAACTTTAGCGAGAATTGTCATTTCGTGATATCGTGCAGTGGTTGTACAGAAATAGACGATAACGAAGCAAATAGGTAACAAGCCCAAAAGGAGATAATGATCTGAGAAGAAGATGAAAATATGCCATCAAATTTAACTGAGGACCAAAAAATAATCCCCAATGCCCAAAGAAAACAATGAAGAATGTTAGATCGTCATAGGAGTACAATACAATACAATAGTGCCTACAAAGCTTGACTTAATTTCACTTGATCGGCTTGAGGTCTGATGAGTTTCGTGGCCAATATGCTCAGACTGTTGTATAGTATCACTTCGCTTATTGACGCTTTTTCTGTATGGCAGAGAGTATTGATTACATCTTTCCATAAAATTAGTTCTACACACTTACCATAGATCAGGATCATTTTTTCCACTATAATAATGTCCGTTTACAGTGCGTCAGTGGGAAAGGGGGGAGGACAGTTCCAACACAGTGTTTTTGTTAAATTCTAAGACATTAATGTGCTCCCGCCAAAAATTTTGTGCTTTTCTACAGCCATCAGAAGTAATCTGTTGGATGGTAAACGGAAGATTCTAACCCCCTAATCATGATTAAACTGTTCACGGGAAATTGAAAAAAAAAACTTACCCCCACAACATTACATTTAATTTGAGACCAATAACACAAGAATCCTTCAATTCAATTGTGATAGACAATTCCGAAAATTTCATCGGTATAGCGTCAAATCCCAAAACTGTCTGCTATTTTATAAAGGAATAAAATTAAACAACATCGGCACAAATACGGATCCTTGTGGTACGTCTGTTGATACAGGAAACTATCTGAAAAATCAAAATTTTAAGAAAACCTGTTAACTATATTTTAGTATGGTTGACACTGTCAAAGTCTTTTTATAAATTTAACCTCATTTCTTCTATCCGAACTTCTTCCCAAATATGTCATTATCATTTTATTTATTGTTTGAACGTTTTCCGATTATTTCTGATTGTGATGACTTACATTATATTTGTTACCAAATATATTTCTATGAAAAAAAAAGGGGGTACAAAAAATGCACTACGTTCTTACATTCAATTACTTTTATTTATCAGTTTCTTTTCACTTGTATTAGATTTCATAAATATTAATTTAATATATAATTTGCCGTGAATAATTTTAATTGAGTTTACCATTAATTAACTTTTGGAAAATTTCATAAAAGTATATTAACTTTCTTTGATCTAGTTTGAAAATTACTTTGAAAGTAAGATAAATGAGCTTAATTATTTCTTACGATAAAAAATGTAAAGTTACAATAAAAACTTTCTGCAGCTTGAATTATTAAAGATTAAAAAACCATTAAGCATAAACCAAACTGAAAACTGATTATAAATCTTCAGTAAATGAATGAAAAACTAAAGAAAGCAAAAAAAAACGAAACCTAAGATACACATCTCTTAAGCTGTGGGTGTGCAAATGAAAATTTGTCCGAAATTACATTTCATTCAAAGCTGAGAGTTTTTTGTGGTATAGGTACAAATTGGATATGCAAACTTCAAAAACATAAAAAGCATAAAATAAAAAATATTTTTAGATTTCTACTTATGTATACTCTATGGAAAGGGAAATTCTATTGACTTGGAATGAAATTTGATTGCTTTCTTTAAAATTTGATCGAAAAATTTATATTTGCACGTAATAAGGAATATAAAAGCATACGAACCTGAGGGATTTGATGCTTGAGTTATATATGTGTATATGTGGGTAAAAAAAAACATATTTTTAGCTAAAAAAGACGTGTGCGACTTATTTATAGCTGAGTACAGTTATTTTTAGATAGGTGATTCTAATCGAATTTCTGATGAAGCAATCTGATTTACCTTGCCCTTGAATTTAATGCAAAATGATTGAAAGATTTGATGTCTGAAGTTCTGTTGCTATGCAAACATTGTGCCAAATTGTATTGTTAGTGAAAAAAATTATATACATAAATAACAATGTTTAGATTTCAATAAAGTTGAGGAAGGGATATAACACATGGTTGGTCAGAGCACAATATTAATACCTATAGTAGATACTTTGTCATGTCATTTTATCTACATTTTACTACACTGAAGCTATACCTAACGTTTACTACCCATCGACAAGGTATAGGATGGGTAGTAAACGTTAGGTATAGCTTCAGTGTAGTAAGGGGTAGTGATTTCAAGAGGTAGTTGATTCGAAGTTAAGTATCCCTAGTATCGAGAACTATAAAATAGTTTCGTAAAACGCTATTATAATTGATTTGAATAAAAACGTACAGGTTAGAGTAGACTAGATCTTCGTTGCACATGTACCGACTAGTGGCTTCCATTTCTTCTACTTTAGAAAAATTATCCTTGCATTATGTATCAGCGGAAGCAGGATACTTTATTTATGCTTGTGCCTATAAGAAGTATATGCATATTAACGGATTTATTTATTTAAAAATTTACTGTTTTAGTTCATACTTAGGGCCTTCATCTCAGAAACTCGATTACTTAAAAGATGATGATATCAATTTGCAGAACCACTACTCTACTTCCACGTATATAATGCTGATTGCACTTTATTATGTACTAAATTCGATAAGGGCATTATATATTCTTCTTTTCAAGTAAGTTTAAAGTCGAAATTCTGTCAACGATAATCTGTAAGGTGGTAGTTATGTGGGTAGTTAGTCCTAAGAAAAAGAAATACAGAGTTGGTCATTTGATAAAAAGTGAAATTACATATAAACTAAATGAGGTATACATATTAATAAATTTTCTGAATAGTATATGTTCTAATATTGAACCTTGTGGTACACCATTTAATACAGCGAAATTTGGAAAGTCTTCATTAAGATTAATTTTCTATTGTCTAATTTATTTATTAGTTTAATAACTGATTTACTAGCGATACTAAATTTATATTGTTGATTAAAAAAGATAAGTAGTAGGTACTCTTAAATAACACTATGGATATCTTTGTAAAAATTAATAAAAAAATATTGGTTAAAAAAGAAAAAAAAATCAAACAAAATCAATCTAGTGTCTGCTTATTGAATAATATCAATATTTTCTCCACTCAATCCCAATACATTCAAAGGCGTCGTCGATTGTATAAGAATTAAAAATTTATTAAAATAGTTCTCCGGGTTTTGTTATTATAATTAGGGAATAATTCTCATTTTTAAGTATGCACATTGCGCATGTATATACAATAAAAACACTAAATTTATTTCAAAAACTATTTCCATAAACATAAAACAAAAAGCTTATCAACGTAATTGACTTCTTACAATTTCCCCCATCAATCGTCACCTAAATTTACAAATCCCTAAGCTATATCTAAAACAATAAATTTAAGCATCTAGTAGCATGTATCCATTTATCCTAGATAAAAAAAAAGGAACAACATCAGTAAATTAGATTCGTCTTCATTCAATAACATCAATATCAATAGTAGCAAGAGTAGAAATAGAAGCAGCAGTAGCAGGAGCAGGAACATTACAACAAATATACACACAAAACAAAATCGAACCCTCAAAATCATCAAACCGACACATTTTATCGATTTGTCCCCAATCAACTTTTCCTTTACATTATTCCTTTTTTATCCCCCCTACTACTGCTACTATTGCCACTACTTCTCCTACCACACTGCCTCATATTCCGATCCAGACTTGACTTGTCAATTCATTCAATGATGTAACAATGTTACAACAATGCCAACTGAGGCAATTCTAATAAAATTAAATGCCAATAAAAGTCGGAAGGTCTCTCTCTCATTTAATTTCAGTTCACTTTTCTCCTCTTTAATATGAGGAAACAAGTAAAAAAAAAATTTAGAATCAGGACCACCAATGTTAAGGCAACAAAGATATCTATAGATGTTAGAAGAAAAAAAATCACAAGATTTCGTCACATAGAAAAGGAATTTTCGAAGGGTGATTTTTTAGAGATAAAAGATTGCTTGGCCCGTGAAACATACATTTAAAATTGATCTGATATTTTCATGCAATCTCATCATTGTCATCATCTTCATCGGTAGCATCATCCTTTGTAGCTATGTATGTACATCTATACGTATATTTTAACTCATCAAAGAAAATCGAATATCCTGGGATTTTGTTTTTGTTGGTTGGTTGAGATACGTAAAATGGCACCCTGTTTTCAACTATTGCCCGTATGGCTTAGCGGTTTAGGTCAAAAGTGACTACACACACACACACATACAGTTTAGAAATCTTTTTTTTTACAGAATATCAAAAACAAAAACAATAATAATAATCAATACGAAGCAGAGAACCGGGTCTTATCATTATTGTCACGACAAGATATCCAAATGATATAGCAAAAAGGACTTAGTTAAAACCAGAATGCCAAATCTTAATCCAAATCTTGAAAATCTAAAACAGGAGCAAAAAACAAAAATGACTTTAATTTATACATACATACATGCACATATATTTCTTGTTCTCTTATTTATATACATATTTACCCTCTCGTCGTTGTCGTCGGTCGTCGTTATTCTTAAGTCTTCAATCAATGTTATACGATAAGATCAGAAATTAAATTTCTCATCTGTCGGCTCTTCTTGTTTGTTATAAAATGAAATAAAACGAATAATTTGAGTTTAGTTATCTTGAAAAGGAGATGTGTATCATGATTACAAGAAACGAGTACTGGTCCTTGTTGAGTTCCCTTAGGTACTTCAATTTTTTTTTCCTTTTTGTCTTGTGTTCGTAAGAATGATGTTTTTCAAATCACTGATTGACACTGACAGTTTTGATTATTTTTTCTTTTTATTTTTTATTTTTTTTATATAATATATTCCATAATCTAAGAAATATAAGTAAAGTTAATGGTTTGTGTTTGTTTGTGTGCACTTGAGGAATTTTGAATGAGTTTTGTTTTTTTTATAGTAGAAGGTTACTACAAATTTAATGATATTCTGAATATTATTAAAAAGTTAAATATAAAATCAAGAAATTTTATTAATTTATGTCATTCAATTCGGAATGAGACAATTTAAATTCAGAATTTCAATGCGGTTTATTTGTTGCTGTCTATATATAACAAAAAAAAAAATGAAAAAAATTTAAATGGTCTATGCTTTGCTTTGACGGATCACTTCAAAAGGTTCGCCCACTCATCTATTGCAGCTCGCACTATTTTCAAAGGGATCAAGGCTGCCATTTTAATTGTTCCTTTAAGATTTCCATTTTTCGGAGTTCCTTAGAACATGCCCTCTCCTCTTCTAACACATTCCACAGGCGGTAGATAGGTAGCTAGTGGAATGGATTACGTCTAGACTCCTCGGAGGTCAATTTTTATTATCAGCCGCCTTCCGAGAGGATTGAGCATAAAATTTGTTATGTTCGCAGTAAAATGTTTCCTCCCCTAAAAATCATATTTTTGCATCCACCATGGTTGCGCTGATATTACGTGAAGAGTTGCTGTTTTGCGTTGTCCCCTGCTTCTCTTATAAGCTGCAAATCTTAGGTCTTTTATTATTATTATGCTCCACGTGGTTCTAGCTAGAATTTCGATTTCCATAGATATGATCTGGTTCCGAAGAGAATTTCGTGGAATTCTTTCAGGTACACTCTTAACCTGCCTGTTGTATTGTTTCGCGTGGAAATTATTCCGTGTTATGGTCCGATTCACAATTTCCTTAGGGATTTTTTAGTGATTTTAGGAGATCGAAAATACTACTATTGGCGATACTGTACACTTGTGTAACACAATTACTTCTATACGGTTTATATGGAAAAATGAATAACCTAGCAAGAAATAATGGAAGCATACAAAAGGTATGAAGCAGCAATTTTTTTGAAGCTTCGAAGCACTTTATCTTCATATACCTACCTATCCGTATCTTTCTAACCATTACATGTTACATTAGAAGGAAGCAACTTTTACTTTAATCTTCCCGCATGCTTCTATGGAATATTACTGCCAGATTTGTTATTTTAAAATCTTCCGAAGGTAGTTGCATAGAAGCATATCGGACTTGCGTTCGTCCAATTTGGCGCAGTACATTAAAAGCTTCCTAAGAACTTTCAAAGGTAATTGCTTCCCGTGAAAGATGCTTATTTTTGTCCCCCTGGGTATGGCAAAACTTATAGCAATACTATGTAATTGTGGATCTTTTTTAAGTAAATAAAAGAAATTGTTCTGTCCATTTTTAGTAATGACCTTTTGCCTTCTTTTAGGTAGCATTATATGTAATCTGTCCGATAAATATGCGAACTGAGCTGTTGTGGTGCTTGGTCATAAACAATGGCTAATCTGCTAGCGGGGACCTACTGAAACAGTGACTTTCAGACCGTATCGAGAATAGCGTACAAGTGAATTTAGGGGTTTTTTTTTGTGGTATGTCGTTTTTGTTATAGTCGTCGATGGAGATTGATTAGCAGTTATAGAACAGCGAGTCAATATCGAATTTTTAGTTAACTTGGGAAAAACTCACAGGAAATTCATGAAATGTTGAGAGCTGTTTATGGAGAGAACAGCTCTTGTTAAATGTTTGAAGCATTTTAGTGATGACCGCGAGGACTGCAAGGATGATGCCAGGACAGGACGACCGTCGACCGACCAGCAGTACCGATGAAAACAGCGAAAGTGTCTTTTGTGGTTTCTGATAGTCGATTCACTGTCTGAAGAACTGAATTTGGGAATATCGTCCGTATTAGCCATTCTAACAGAACATTTGAGGTTGAGAAAATTGTGTGCAAAAATCGTCCCAAAGTATAGATAACACCTGACCAAAAACTGAGAAAAGTCGAATGCTACATCGACAGGAAAAACCCCGCTCAAACTTCCGGTTTCCTTGAAAACGTCCTCAATGGAGACGAATCTTGGTTCTTCGAGTACGACGTCGATTAAAATACAAACCTGCCATGCGGGGCCGGAGCTTGGAAGATTTGGAAACGATAAAACGTGAAACGATGTGGTAACTGAAAAGCCTGACTTTTGAAGACTTCTAGAGATGATTTGAACAATTGAAACGAAGATGGTACAAGTACATTGCTACAAGGGAAATATTTTGAGAGAGATAACATTAATGTATCCTAAATTTTGTAGAACACAATTTTTATGACCTCAGTTCGCGTATTGGACAGACCTCGAAATTCCACGTTCATAAAACTTTCGACAAAAAATTCAATCAATAGCGATTTGACATCATTATTGAAATTTTTACCATGTTACGTAAAGACATTTTGCATAGAACTGAATAAGAAGTAATCTCATGGTGTAAGGTCAGGACTAATATGGTGGGTGTGGCAATATATCCCAACCAAATTGTGCGAAAATATAATGTTTATTTTGATTTCCCATTTTTCAACTGATGCTAAATAAAAACTTTACCGAACCGATCGCTACAATTTTTTGAATGACTACTGAAGTACCTACCAACTACATATAAAAAATTAATATAATGAGTTTGACATTTTGAATACGCGTAAATATAACTAAAAATTCAACTCAAAGCATCTATCTATTAGTGAAATGCATAATTACCTACTTGCCCAATCAATCTGTATACTGGTCCCTACTAAATATTTGGCATATTAAAAAACCACGAGAAGAACTATCAAAATGGGAAGGCACACAACTTGATCTCACCTGGTGTGGCGCGTCCGCTATAAGGCAAGCCCAGGAATTTTTCACACTCTTTTCCTTTAGTTGTGAACGCACTAACTAATTGATCTTAGCAGAAAATCATTCAGACTGTTTATTAATGCAATCATTGGACATTGCCTCTTACGTTATTATGATGAAAAAAAAGGACGTAAAGAATTTACGAATTTGAACGAGGCTGAGGTTTACTTACGGATGATTGACATTTTTGCCCTAAATAGAAGTCACATTCCGAAAGGGAGACATTTAATGTTCAATTCAATTTTAAAAAGTGGTAAAAGGAAAAAATGAAAGTTGATTTAATGGAAGACTTGCGCCTTTTATGGACATTATATAAAAAATATCAGAAAAATCTGAAGAAAAAACGACAGCATTTCCAGAAGGAACATCTCGCTTTCTTAGCTTCTTCACAAACTTTTCTTTTAGAAAGGACCATCTCTTTTTACATTTTTCTTCTACATATAATAACAGTGTTATCGATTTTCATTACTATCATTCGATAGTCAGACTCGTCCTTACGTAACGAGCAATTCTTATCGCACGTTACTTAGGTTTAGATTAGGTAAGGCGGGTGTCGCTAGAAGAGTGGACTGCATCACTTTGATCTCCAGTGGGTCCATTTTGACCCTTGACCTCATGGGATAATCTGTTAAACCGCCCTAGATCCATCCTACTTTCCTTATAGGCATCTCAGGATACATCTGAACTCTTTAGTTTACAGCTCCCTCAGACTTGAAAAGAAGTAGCTACCCAATAGCCTACCTCGTTTATTCATCATAGCGGAGCACTCACAAAGTACGTATTGAATGGATTCTATTTCCTCTGAGTCCTTGCAGATTCTGTTAAAAAGGTTCGCCGCTACACCTAGCCTTCTAGCAGCATAGTCCCATATGATCCAGTGACCCGTGATGACCCCTACTAAATTTGTAGTATTTGCTCTACTTCCATTAAGGGGTTCCATTGTCCTCTTCCTATAATATTGTTATCCTTTCCACCCGGCCGAGCGGTTTCCAGGTGAATTTGACTGGGTTCGGGCGACCCAATTATGTGTCCGCAGAGACGTAATGTTTTGCACATATAAGAAGGAAGACATTTTACCTCCTTTACGGTGTTTGTCGGTTCGGGGAACTCCAAAGTTGCACCGTTCCCTGTGTGCTTTGATACATCGCTGGGAAGTTGTCCACCTCCTGTTGAATGGCGATATGTGGATTTTTATCCAGATGGACTTTAACCCATGCTGGGCCATCAAGTTGAGCGCGAATTCTTTTGCCCACAATCTCGGATGAGAAATAAGATCTTCCTGATTAGCGTAATAAACAGCGGTCAATGTGGTAGATCTGGGCCTCTGCGGTTTAGGGGGATTCCTTAGGAGCTCTAGTAAAATTCTCCTCTAGCCAATGAAACGACTCGTTTACTGGAAAATTCCATAATTTTATTTTATTTTCTTTGGTTTATTTTTTACTTATTTTTACAGATTTTCGTTTTAACAAATCTCTTACACAACCGCGAACTTCAGACAGACAGTCCAAAAACTTAACATGGCCGCGCGCTCTTTTCTAACTTTTTCTAGCGACATCTATTCTTCAGGTTTACCTTCATTTAAGGCTTCATTTTAATTGTGTTCTTAATTTCTCGTATAGGTTTTATCTAATTTTAAGTTTACATTACTTCAAAAGGGAGCGTTTTAATAATTTGTTATTTCTTCTCCAGATTTATGTTGATTATCCCCTTTCTAATAAAGGTTCTATTTCATTCCATGTAATTTTTTTTTATATTTCTACTATCCGCAAAACTGCTTTCCTGGGCTTTTATTCTTCTATATTTTTCGATCTGTACCGTTTCAATTTTCATTAAATGTCAAAGCTAATTTATTGGTTTTTATTTTCTTTAATTTGTCAGATCAGAGTATTTAATTTCAGTAAACATCAAACTTGGTTTACTAATCTTGACTTGACTATATTTGGCAAACCGGTTTGGCAGGTACAATATTCGTTCTCCTCTTATCGCATGTCAACTAGTTCATTGCTAAGTTACTGTGATCCCACATCTGGGCACAAATCCAGCAACATATTCGTGCTTCGTGCTGGTACGTGTGGGTTCACCTTCTCTAACGTCGTCGGTTAGAGTGGTTCATCTGGGGTGAACTAGGTGTCGCGCGGAGTTGTAAGAATGGGTTCTCGATTTCACTGTGGTTCAGTGTCTATCTCTGACAGATCAGCTGACTGAAATGTCTAGAGTTTGGCTGTTTGATGTTTTGTTTGTTGTTGTGGACTTGAAATATTTTGAGTACAAATACAAGTCCCGGTACTGGTACTTAAACAAAATTTCAAGTACAAGTCCCGGTACTGGTACTTTAAAATTTTTCAAGTACAAGTCAAGGTACTGGTACTGTTACTAGTACTTAAGTACCAATGTACTTAAATACTTTACAGGTCTGTACCTGTAAAATTCGAAGTACAAGTACCAGTACAGTACCAGTACCTGGACTTGAAATATTTTAAGTACAAGTACAAGTCCCGGTACTGGTACTTAAAAAAATTTCAAGTACAAGTCTCGGTACTGGTACTTTAAAATTTTTCAAGTACAAGTCCAGGTACTGGTACTGTTACCAGTACTTCAGTACCAATGTACTTAAGTACTTTACAGGTCTGGTCTTGGACCGCACGTTAACATTTAAACTTAGCGAAAGTTCCTTACCGAAGTCTTAAGGTTACGTCTGTTTAATTTGAAGAGCTTAAGTAACTTTTAGTCCATTTTGGTTCAGCCTAATAATCGAGCTCGTTAAAAGGTTAGACTTAGCCTAATTACAATAGGGGAGAACACACAACAGATCAATTCTGATCTGGTCGCAATGTCTTCAGGTTACTAGTGGCTTAGTCGCCACAATTTTAACCTTAACCTTATACTTACCCATCCATATACAAGTTTACACTATCATGGGAAAGCAATAACAGAGTAAACAAATTACATATGCAAATTAATAAAAAAAAAATTGCCATTAAAAACAAGCCAAATATATGATGTCATTGTGTAAACAAGCAATACCTATACACATA